>OMNZ01036052.1:12417-23375 GCA_900303255.1 Lesueurigobius sanzi | reverse complement strand
TGTTAACCTCTTAAACCTTAAACCCTTATCTTAAACCCTATAGGACCCAAATTGGACACTAAAATCTCTCTCCTTCCCCTCTCTGTCTCTCTCCTTCCCCTCTCTCTGTCTCTTTCCTTCCTCTCTCTCTCCTTCCCCTCTCTCTCTTCTTCCTCTCTCCCTCTTTCCTTCTTCTCAAGCACTCCTTCCCCTCTCTCTGTCTCTTTCCTTCCCCAGGACCCAAATTGGGCACCTGTTGGGGTTTAAGAGGTTAACATGAGCCTGGCATGTATGTATTTTAACATTAGAGAAATCACAAGGCGCACCACCGAACTCTTCTTCTTCTATTTGTTCTTACTGTTATATTTTTCAATCCAGTCCACTTTATTTGTATAGCACATTTAAACAATATGGCAGTCCCAAAGTGCTGCACGCGATCAATAAAAACAATTGAATATAGCTCCCCCAATAATAAAATAAATAATAAAAACAAATAATAAAACAATAAAAAAAAAAAAGAAAAAACACAGAGGACCACACAACTCACGCTGTGTTAAAAGCCAGAGTGGGTCTTAAGACGAGACTTAAAACACTTTAAAAAAAAATGGGGTCGACCACGGAGAAAGCCCTGTCCCCCCGATCTTACTTTCTTTGGAATTTATTTTGTATTTTATTTTTTAGTGTTACGTGACCTCTGCGTCACTTCCTCTTCCGTAAACCGAGCTGCCCCTGATAAACTGCGGCGGAGACCCCGCTCCTCAGCCGCCATTTTGTGCCGCCGCAGAAGCCGCTGCTCCGCGTTCTCCGCCTCAAACTGAGGGAAAAGCAGCCTTTTCTTTGTTTTTATTTCTTTTAAACAGCTCCACCGCGGCCACACCGGACTCCGCGCTGCTCCTGTTCTCCACACCGGTGAGTGAGCTCTGTTCTCCGGCTTTGATCGTGTTTACGAGGCGCTTTTGGAGCCGCTGATTGTGAGGAGCACGGCGTGTTCGCTTTGTACCCGGCATTCTGGAAAAACCGGCTTTTACGACCCTACAACGCGAGATTTATAGCTCTAAAATGCGCCAAAGTGCGATTATTTTTATTTTTTTCTAGCGAACATGTTGTTGTTTACATTTAGCACGTTTAGCCGACTGTGAGCCCATGTGGGATCAGTGCGGCCTGTTCGTGCTGCAGCCTGCCGCTCAGAGGCGTGGTTAGCAGCAGCTCTTTTACGCCAAAAACACCGAAAACATGAACTAAGTCTGCAGATTATCTATAGAAAATGCTAAATGTGCAACGTACTTCACTCTGTGCGGGTTTTTTGTTGGTTAAAGTTGAAACGTGGTATTTTTTCGTGCTTTTGCAGCACTAGCATTAGCGTTTAGCACGTCCTGGCGCCAAAGCACTGCTTCCTCCGTGTAGCTAATGCATTCATTGTGTATTGTATCGTAATGTATGTGTGTGGCAGTGTGTAGCATGGTGTTGTAATGGATCTGCTGCTGAAACTAGGTCAATGAACGGGTTTGTTTTAGCCAGGTCTTGGTTAAGTCGGCTGAATGTTTGTGCTGTTCAAGATGATTTTGTCACTTTGGCTAAGGGAGAATTTAAGAGCGAAACATGCACTGAATGGGGCAAAAAAGCAAAATGGATTGTAAACACTGAAATATGACCTGTCCTTTTTTGATTTGATAGGACCAGAACACACAGCATTGCTACAATAATTGCGCAGACCACCGAGAAACTCCCATTGGTTTGATCTTGTGAAAGCTGATCAAAGCCTCATCAGAGCCTTATGTGGCGCATGGTCTGAGATGCTTCAGGTTGTTGTCTTGAATGGAGCGTGTTTTCTGTTGCTCTGATGATGATGCTGCTGCTGCCAGTGTTCAGTTGATGCTACAGACACGTGGTGATCTGACTGTACTGTACAGTCCTAGGCAGATGCTGGGTGTTTTTGAGATGGAGAAAGTAAAGTTTGGAAAACAAAACAAAGCACATTTGGGAAACAATGCTTTTTCACAACATGCAACGGGCATTGAATCTGCTGCATTTTCAGTACAATGTAAAAGTTTCAATGTTGAACTGCTTAAGAAAGGCTTGGCATTCGCTCTGACGAACACGAGGGGCGCACAAGAGCTTAACATGAAAGTTCATATTTTGGGAGCATTTAGATTGATCGTTGTAGAAAATGCTGCAGGGTTTCTGTTGGTCTTAAAGCATTGAAAGTCAGTACTCTAGTCTGTACATGAATTGTGCCCAAATCAAAGCCTTTATCATTAGTGTTTTTCTTTCCAGTCGGTCTTGTAAGAGTATTTTACAATAATCTTGCTCGATCTTTACAGCAATGAATCCATTGAGAAGAAAAAAATAGTATGGTCAAGCACATTCAACTTCATATTATAATTTGATCTATTTTACACAATTTGTCAAATTTTCTTTACATTTTCTTAATTTTACAATGTCCATCTGCTTAATCGAAGTTTTGCTCACCTTTTTAGAAATAAACTTTTAGTGTGTGGCAGTAAAATATTGTCAAACCATTAAAATTAATGCATTATATTTGACTTGCAGTTGCCTTTTATCATCCCTGCTATAATTAAGTCCAAACACACACTTGAAAGTGTTCATGAAGGTTCTTTCTCTGTTGCAAAGGCCTAATTGATTTTATTGATTGAACAGTGAAGTAGCGAGGGGCCTAATTGACCACTGCGCCGTCTAGCGCCTGACACATTTCTTTCCTCAGAGTATTAACGTGTTTTGGCAAAGTCCTCCTTGTATCTCGTATTAACAGTCTGTTGTGTTTTGCAGATCGACGATGGAGGATCACGTGAACGGTAACGGCACCGAGGAACCCATGGAGACCGCTGCCTCAGCAACTCGCTCCGAGAGTTTTCCGGCGCTGTTGGAGGCGGGGCTTCCTCAGACCGTGGCCGAGAAATTGGACGATCTCTACGTCGCAGGTGAGCGTTGGAGTCCGGCTTCGCTGGAGCGGTGTGCGGGGATTACGTAGCAGTTCGTAACACTTTAGGTGCCGAAATGCACCCAGTGTTACTCTTGTCTGCTGCCTTCTAGGTCAAGAGCGATCTGAACAAAAGCAGTATTAAAAACAATGGATATCGGAAATGAAGTGGGTGAAAGTGCCTAAAACAAATTTGGCGCCTAAATGGTTAAAAATATACAAATTCACGATGTCGAGTAAATCTTCAAATTCAAAAGGTATAATAAAATCTGCACAAACTGCGGCTAACGTATAAAAATAAGTTAATGTACTTTATGTGCAATCTCAATGTGTTTTTTTCTGCACTTTTGTGGTGTATTCCAGACACTTATCTTTCCGGCGACTGATCTGTTAATAACACCCCTAGTTCTTGAATGTTTTGTGTTTTTGAGGATAAAAGGGCTGCATGATTTTGACAAAAACTTAATTGAGATTTTTGGGACTGAAATTGCGATTATGCAATTCAGTGTCTGAGAATGGGGTTAGTTGTAAGATAAGATTTTATTGATCTCACAATGGAGAAATTTACTTGTCACAACAGCTCTTAGGACAGAATCACACAGGGGGGTGCACAAAGTCAGGAAAAGTGTCATCAAATAAGCAAAAACAACAGGTAATAGTAATAATAGTAACAATAAAATAAAATAGAATAAAGTGAATGTCTCCATTGTGAGATCAATAAAGAACTCGTCTCTCATGGACATTTTGTCTCCATTTCCTTGGACACATTTTCTGCGATTGACAATATTATCACAGTAATTATGTGCCGTAGTTGAACTGACTTCTTGTTGAACTGACTTCTTGTTGAACTGACTTCTTGTTGAACTGACTTCTTGTTGAACTGACTTCTTGTTGAACTGACTTCTTAAGTGATGATGCCAATTATGAAAAGAAATGCTGCAATCAAGTAATCGTGCCTTCTTTTCATCGCAGTGACCAATATTAGTGTTTGTCACAGCCTGAGTATTGACAGCAAAATATACTTCTGAAACTGCTTTTATACATTGCAGTAGAACGCCTTTATATTTCAGCTTCATGAAACGCTGGAGACGTAAGGCAGAAAAAACCCTCAGCCTTTGGGGTTGGGTAATTGCAGTATTTAAAATTGTGATGTCGCTTCGATATGGATTCATCTTACAGCCCTGGACAGAAGTTTAGCAGCGTGTTTGCTAGGGCTGGGTATTGCCAAACAGCTTCATGATACGTATCCGGACACCGGGTCCACGGTGATCCACAAACTGATTTTTAAGATAAACGGGTCTTTATGGCGAGACACTGCAGGGGAATGGGAAAAGATGAAGTTGAAACTTGCTAAGTTAATACTGTCGTAAACATAAGAGAAAATTCAAAGGCATTTTCCGTGTACAAAAAAAATGGTTATTTGGCCTAGTGTTGATTGATGGAGCCAGGGTTAAATGTCTGGTTTTATTTTGTTATTACAAAGATGTGTTTTGTATTTTGTTGAATACATCCTGTAAAAAAATGTCATGGTAGTTTTGGGAATGTAATATAGAAAAATCCCCAAAACCTTCAAAATATTAAGTCCAAGACTAAAGTTTAGAGTCTGTAGGAGCTACTAAAGTGGAGATTTGGTCACAACAATCGAGAAATTGTAATTTCCATATAATACTATGGAGAAACGTTGAGTTGGTGAATAATTAAGCTCCTTATTGTGGCGATTAGGACATTTGTTTGTTTCCAGGTCCGTTTTTATAAAAGAACTGGCCCACATCCTGAGCATTGTAAATAGGTTTGCTGCAGCAGTAGCTCCCTCTGAAACATAATGTGATGTAGAATAATGTCTCCCATTTAGTCTCATCAGTTAATCAAGTCAGTCACCCCTGATACTTGAATATAGAGACGTCAGGCCCAGACCTGAAATGGAGCGATTTGGGAGGAATACCCATCAGTACACATGGGTGGGGTTTCCCCTCACGCCATTGTTATTATTCAGTCTGAGCCTGGGGAAAAGCATCTGCCTCAGGAGAAAACAAAGGCTCAGTCTGGAGCAGAGAGTGGGGCTCAGCAGGTGAAGGATCAGAGAAACAATGAGGTTATTGACATGACGCAGGCCGAGGCTTCACATGTTAATGGGCCTGCACTAAATACTGCAAAAGAGATATTTAAATGGAGCTTATTTACATCCAGTGATTGGATATTTACTTGTATTAAAAAACGTTTTTCTTTAGAGCAGATTTGGAAAGCAGAACCGCATTTCTGATAGAAGTAACACAATTTATTCTTAGTTTCTCAGTATGTCCCTAAAGATGCAACACTGATTAGTGTCCTGAGAACCAAACTAATAAATGTTCAACATTAATAACCTTCACATCATGTACATATTAGATCTGATATTATGGTCTGTTTTCAGGTCTGGTGGCTCACAGTGACCTGGACGAGAGAGCCATCGAGGCTCTGAAGGAGTTCAACGAAGAGGGAGCTCTGCAGGTTCTGACGCAGTTCAAGGAGAGTGACCTTTCTCATGTTCAAGTACGTTTACACACCTCTACACCGCCAAAAAAAACCCCAAGACAAAGGCCGGCACGGTTAGCACTTGTACTTCACAGCTAGTAGTGCCCCCTACCACTAAAAACATGTACAATAGGTAGGATGAATGCTGTCTGGGGGAGTGAAGGGTGGTCAACTGGTCCGTTGGCACAAGATGTGTGCAGTCACACCTGTCGGTCTCCCTCCAGGGGGCGCTGGATCATCTCATGTAAAGCACTTTGATGGTCTGTGAAAGGCGCTATGTAAATAAAGCTGTTATTAAAAATTATCTGGTGCAAATTCTCAGGCATCCAGGTGGTAGTTCAAAAACAAAAAAGCTTAGTCGTCATCGATTTGACAGGTCTTAATTAGGAGAGCATTCATTTTTTGTATTTAAATTGATATGTCAAGTTTTTTCTTTCAAAAACGCCAAAGGTTTCTATTTTAATCCAGAGTGTTCAATCTCCAAGTGCTGATGCAGTTTTGAAGGAGGCTCCATTGCCTCGTTTGTTTACCTCTCTCCACATATGCCGAGCAAACTTGGCGCATAAGAGGCACCTGAACTGTAGCGACAAAGTTTAAGTAGGACTCTGGTTGTCTGTTTAAATTTACGTTCTTTCTCTTGGAGGTCTCCTCCTCTTCTCGCTCATCAGTTGGCCTTTTTTTCCCGCAAAAAAGTTTGACGTTTGTTTTTTACATATTTTCGCTTTGTTGCGTGTTTATTTCTAACGCTTCCTGTTAC
Source organism: Lesueurigobius sanzi (assembly GCA_900303255.1). Lineage (NCBI taxonomy): Eukaryota > Metazoa > Chordata > Actinopteri > Gobiiformes > Gobiidae > Lesueurigobius > Lesueurigobius sanzi. Next base: position 17,190 of record OMNZ01036052.1, on the reverse strand, counting down.
GTCGTGCGTGCTCTGTGTGCTGCGTCAGCGTCAAGGATCACACCGCAGATATATAATCCAACTGGATATTCTCCAACTGCTGTAGCACATTTCTATGGAGGCTTTCTATCAGGAGTTTTGTTATATATCTATGGGCAAGCAAGCGCGTCAGGAGGGACAGGCAAAAGTTCAATCAGAGAATGTGGATATCGGAGATTATTTACAGTTTCTGTGCGGCCCGGTGGTTGGGGACCACTGGCATAGAGCATAGTTGGTTTTGTCATGACATTTTCAAAATATAGTGGCGCAAGTCTTGAAGGCATTACATTTCACTTATGGTGTGGTACATGTACGATTGTCCATCTACCTCAAATTTGAACTTTGGCGATCCAAATGTACTCTGAACTGAAATGCTATAGCTGAATGATGAAAACAAAACAGGAACTATACAAGGCTTAACTAGGAAAAGTGTCACTAAAACTGTAGGGTTCCACGTGTTTCTGTTCTGGGCTGACTGTGTGGACTCTAAAGATTTTGTAATGTCGCCCTGCAGTGTTTGTGTGTGTCTGACTCTTCTGACTTTCTCCTCAGAACAAAAGTGCCTTCCTGTGCGGAGTGATGAAGACTTACAGACAGAGAGAGAAGAGCGGAGCCAAAGTTTCTGAGACAAACAAGGGTCCAGACGAGGCCAAGATCAAGGAGCTGCTGGATCGAACCGGCTACACTCTGGACGTGACCACGGGACAAAGGAAATATGGAGGACCTCCCCCTGAGTCTGTGTACGACTGTCCTCAGCCGCCAGCTGCCACTGAGGTCAGTCACAAACATTCACTTTTACTATAGACCCGGGGTTAGGAGGGTCGTCATTATCAAGCCCAAAGTAAAGCACTACGCTCTACAAATGTCTCTGTTGTGATTCATACATGTCCTACAAGGGGTTTGGTGGGGAGGTGTTTGAGAGACATTTTTAGTGTTTTCTTTAAGTCAGAATGTTCTAATGTAGAAAAAGTGCTTAAATTTAAAGCCTATAAAGGCACTATACTGTTTTTTTTTTTTAAATAGTGAAAGGGTGAGCGAGTAAAGTAAATAGTTGTGGTCTAAAACGTGCCCAACTTTCCGGACACACGGGAAAGAGCAGCCAATAACGGGATTAAACACGCATTTCTCTGTCATAACGGCACAAACGACCAAACAGTGGCCACAGCACTAAAAGGAAGCACTTATCCAACCAGATCTGAATCGCAAACAAACTTGTGATTAGGGCTGGGTACTGTTAAACGATACCAGTACGGTATCGAAAAAATTATGAAGGTACTACCGATATCAAAAAATAAATTGGTACCGAAAAAATATTTATCGTCAGAAAGGAAATTTCTCTTCCTGGTGGGTCTGAGACTGCACTAAAGAAAGGGCTCAGGTGTTTCAGCTCAAATAAATGATAAAAACACTAAAAGAAACGGTATTTTATAGAATAAATTATCATTATTGTTCTGTTTTATGGTTCTACAACAAAACTAAAGTCAAGCACGAGGATAAATGACTCGATTTGAGAATATTAGTCTTGTTTAGAGCAGATTAGGCACATTTACTACTGTCATCTAGATTATTTGGTTTATTTCATGACAATTTTTACTGCTTCTCACTTGAATTAGGGAAATAAAACTGCCAAAAGACCAATTTTCTTACCCCATTGGTAAATTAATTTAAATAAAAAAGGAACTAAGTAGAAATCTGTTGAAGCAAGTCAAAACAAGTGGTTAGAATTAGGCCAAATGAGCCACTAAAACAGCTCAAATTTAGATGAATAAGATGAATTTGGGTCATTTAACGTTCTATATATTTACTTAGTATATTTTACTTAGTATAGGTATCGTTAAAGTAGTAGTATCGAAAAAACATGAAAGGTACCCAGCCCTACTTGTGATTCTCACTCTTTGTGTGAACGTCCAGTCGTTCTGTAATCGCGCTAAATCCAGTCGCGGACTGTGGCCTCCACAGTCTGTACGAAATCTCAAATCTGCTCAAAATCGGTATAAATCCTTTCATTTCAAAACGATGAAGTCGAAGCAGGAGAGTGGTTATTCAGGCCTGTGGCACGGACATTTAGAAAACCTGGCTAAATGCACTCAGAACTTGGAGGTTTTTGAAGTTTCAGATAAATATTGTAAATAAAAACAGTAGCTGCAGGGTCTTTTTAAAGTCTTAAAAGTGCAGAATTCAAATGAATTACGAGGCTTGCTCGCAATTAAATGGCTATTCATTTTGGGGGCATCATGTTCTTGTATGAATTTGGTCCTATGTAATCAAATTTACTCAGTTTCTTCGTAATGGTCTCAACTATAGCACCATGATTATACAGAGTGCGCGGCCTGATCCTGTTGTATTGCTTCATCACATCACTTCGGAACTCCGTGCGAACTGCTAAAATGGACACTTCCCCTCCCACATTAGCCACACCCCCACCTCACCTCGACATAAAACACATTCAGAGATCGCACAAAAGTTAAAGTATTTGAAGAAGGAATGCCACATTGCATAATATCATTTTATTAATCTCGTGATTCGATTACAATTTGATTAAATGCCCAACTGTAAAGTCAAACTTATTTCCAAGAAACAAAATCATACAATGGGATTCTGTAAAAATGCCTAATTTTACCTAAAATCGTTTGTTGGTCCAGAATAAAGGGACATTTTAAGCAGAACCAGTAGTTTGAAGTGTATTTCTGGCTATAACTTAATGCGGTGTTTGAAGTATTGAATGTATTTAAGGTCTAGAAGAGGTTTTAAACTGGACTTGGATTCCCGCACATCCCCTGGGTTAAACGCCACTGTGTTGTCTGCTCCTCAGATCTTCGTTGGTAAAATCCCCCGTGACCTGTTTGAGGACGAGCTGGTGCCTCTGTTTGAAAAGGCCGGTCCGATCTGGGACATGAGGCTCATGATGATGCCTCTAAGTGGAATCAACCGTGGATACGCCTTTGTGACGTTCTGCAGCAAAGAGTCGGCCGCGGAGGCTGTCAAACTGGTGAGTCTACACAAAAACGCCATCTTAACTGGTGAGCTTACAAATATATATACATGCAATACTGTCAAATACTTGGATATACACTAAGGAAAGACTCCAGAAGCTGTTAAACAGGTGAGAATGTACAAATATCTACACAAAAGTACTGTGGCTGGATATTTTCACTAATTGTTAATAAAGTTAATGCATGAGCGCATGATATGACAAAGATGCACAAAGCCATTTCAACATGGGACCAAACCAAAATGGTAGTATTATTTTGACCTAACTGTGTAAACCTGTCCTTTTTTTTCAGTACAATAACTACGAAATCCGCCCCGGGAAACACATCGGTGTCTGCATCTCTGTGGCCAACAACCGGCTGTTCGTCGGTTCAATTCCCAAGAGCAAAACCAAGGAGCAGATCCAGGAGGAGTTCACCAAAGTCACAGGTAAAGAGTCTCCACATCCACAAATCCAGAGTCAGGAATCACACAACAGTCTAGTTGTACTGTGTGGCGAACCAGTTCTCTCTAATGATTTTGAGATTTTAATCTTTTTTTCTTGAGCGCATGTTGGCCCACTAACCAGGTTGTCTCTCTGTAACCTCTGCTCTTCCCTCTCCCTCCACCAGAGGGCCTCACAGACGTCATCCTGTACCACCAGCCTGACGATAAGAAGAAGAATCGTGGTTTCTGTTTCCTGGAGTTCGAAGATCATAAATCTGCGGCTCAGGCTCGAAGACGCCTCATGAGCGGGAAAGTAAAAGTCTGGAACAACGTCACTGTCACCGTGGAGTGGGCAGATCCTATCGAGGACCCAGACCCAGAGGTCATGGCTAAGGTGAGTGCAGGGGCGTGGTTAATGTGAGCTGTGGGGTAAAGATTTGAATTGTTTGAACTTGCTCAAAAAACGTTTACCTTTTTTAAAAATAACTAAAGCACAGGGCCATGCACCGAGGGCACAATTATTAATAGTTTAATCCAAATGGTGCAAGTGTGGCGAGGGCCCCCCCACATCAAACTAAACCATGATTGTGTGGAACGGCCCTGACAGGAGTTACCAGTCTGTACTGGAGACGCACACTAAAACATACCATGACTTGAAGTTCCATAGTCGGATGTATAGAAACTGGAATAAATGAATGCTTGTATTTCCAGGTGATGCGAGTAAAAATGTGCCGTTTTCATGTTTGTTTCCAGGTGAAGGTTCTTTTCGTGAGGAACTTAGCGGCCGACGTTACTGAGGAGACTTTGGAGACTCAGTTTGGAGCCTTTGGGAAACTGGAGCGAGTGAAGAAACTGAAGGACTATGCTTTTATCCACTTCGAGGAGCGTGATGGAGCTGTGAAGGTGAGACTCGAACCTTTAACCAGAGTCAGAGGGTTAATCATGTTTAACGCCACACTCACTCGTCCAGGCGCTGGAGGAGATGAACGGGAAAGAGATGGAAGGGGAACAGATCGAGATCGTGTTCGCCAAACCCCCAGATCAGAAAAGGAAGGAACGCAAGGCCCAGAGGCAGGCGGCAAAGACCCAGATGTAAGTATTTATATATTTAGATGTGTATGTGTGTATATATACATGTTTATATAAGATGAAGGCGGCAAAGACCCAGATGGAAGTATTTATATATTATCTGTATAAATCGTAGGCAAAAATTCTTCAGTCTTCATCTGTACTCTGTAGTTGAAGTGTAGGACTTTTCGATCTTACTCCAAAGATCGAAACGAGTAAGAGTAAAAGATCGAAACAAAGAGTAAGATCGAAACGTCCTACACTTCAACT
>OMNZ01036052.1:0-12397 GCA_900303255.1 Lesueurigobius sanzi | reverse complement strand
ACATCTATGATCTTTCATCCATTCATATATTTGCGTATATATGCGTATTTGCGTATTAAATTGAAGATCGTAGGCAAAAATTCTTCAGTCTTCATCTGTACTCTGTAGTTGAAGTGTAGGACTTTTCGATCTTACTCCAAAGATCGAAACGAGTAAGAGTAAAAGATCGAAACAAAGAGTAAGATCGAAACGTCCTACACTTCAACTACAGAGTACAGATGAAGACTGAAGAATCTTTGCCTATGATGGACAACTCCTGTACGACTGAGAACCTACACAAACATATCTGTATAAATATTTATGTAAGACGGAGGCGGCAAAGACATGGAAGAATTAATATATTTAAATGTGTATGACCGGCAGGGGACGACTTGCTGAACATATAAAGCTAATGTTAACTCTGCGCTTTACAACAACCCTGTGATATTAATGTGTGACCTCTGACCCCGTCCCCAGGTACGATGACTTCTACTACTACCCTCCGCCGCACCACATGGGGCCTCCTGCGAGGGGGCGTGGCCGTGGAGGTAACCGTGGCGGTTACGGTTACGCTCCGGATTACTACGGTTACGAGGATTACGATTATTACTACGATTACCACAGCGGTTACCGCGGCGGCTACGAAGACCCGTACTATGGAGGCTACGAAGACTTCCAGGGCCCTCCCAGAGGACGAGGTCGCGCCAGGGGCGGAGCTTCACCAGCCAGAGGGAGGGGCATCGCGCCAGCTCCCAGAGCCAGGGCGGGCTTTCAGCAGCGAGGGGCGGGGCCACGCGGCAGAGGAGCTCCTCGTGGAGTGCCCCCTAGAGGCAGAGGCGCGGTACGTGGGTTACGAGGCGCTCGCGGGGCCAATGTTGGCGGCAAACGCAAAGCCGACGGTTACAACCAACCAGATTCCAAACGGCGACAGACCAATACTCAGAACTGGGGCTCGCAGCCCATCGCGCAGCAGCCGCTGGGCGATAACTATTCGGGATATAAAGGCGACAGCCAAGAGTTCTATCAGGACTCATTCGGACACCAGTGGAAGTGACTGTGATTTTATAAAGCCTTTCTTTCCCTTTTTAGACCATTATGTGGCGCTGTAGCTTGTGTATGTTTTTAGCCTGGTTCTGTAGCTAACGCTAATGTCCATGTATTTAAATTGTACTGATGTGATCGGACCTGGAGGTCCTTTTGGCTCCATTGGCTTGTATCTCTGTCTGATGCTTTAATAAACTACACACACTCGTGTACAAAACTAAATGTGTTCAAATTCATGTTTGGCTTCTTCAAATTCCTCAAAGCGAGTGTCCTGCATGTCCAACTGCGGCGTGTGCATCATGTCCATCCAAAACATCTCAAATTGGTCCAAATTCAGCTGAAAAACGCTGCGTCCAAAGTGCAGTCCCAGAGGATCTTCAGCCGCTCAGGCCTGGACTAACTGCATGGTCTTTCTCTCTGTGCTCCACTCACTGTCCATCCACCTTCTGTCTTCCACGTTCTCTGTCCTCCACCTCTGTCCACTGTCTGCTCCGGCTGTCCTCAGGGGTCAGTGCTCGGTCAAAACCTGCCTAATATTTCACTCTCACCCTCAGAACACTTACAGAACGGATCACACAAACTAAATCTAGATTTCCAACATTGACCTGAACAAACAGATATAGACCCAAAGTTCTTCAAGTTCTGGAGGCTCCTCTGATCCAGCTGTGACTGGCCTGAGAACAGCTGTAGTCTAACTCCTCTGCTCCTGTCGCATGTCTCTGGTTTTTCCATTATTTTCACTTTTTCTCTCTGTTCTTTGTGGTTTTTCTTTGTTTTTTTCTGGTCTGTGTTTTTCTTTCTGGTCTTTGTGGCTGTGTGCGTCCGGTGCTGATTGTTTCTAACTGTGTCTCTTGTTCGCTGGAGCAGGACGCCACGGGGCTCGCCGACCCTGACGACTGCCTCTGAAGCCCAGCAGGGGGCGCCCTCCAGCACCGGCACTCGCCATTGGACCAGGGGTAAGGTCAGCTGACTCCGTGGGGGCCAATGGGACGCGTCTACCTCGGTCACACAGCCTCAGGTGTGCACCCCCTCCCCCTGGACCCGCCCACAGTCTGCGATGTCACGCTGAGCAGGGGGTGGGGCCTGATGGACTGGGTTAAAAATAAGCTCCGCCCAGGTTTGGCTCCTGGACTGAGGCGTGTTTCCATGTTCTCGCTGTGAACAAACTAAACGGATCCAGTTGTTACTCGCAGGGTTCTCGCGCGTCCAGTAAAACTCACGGAAAATAAGTCAAATGTTAAGGAAAGACTGACGAGACGCTGCAGGTGAAAAGGAAAAAAAAAAATTCTGTGCGTAAAACAAACTTGCGCACAAATTTGTTCTACTTAAGAACATTTTGGGCATTCACAAAATTTGTTCTTAGCTGAAAGAGCTCTTCTGGAAGAACAAATCCTAAGAACAGTCAGGACTCTTGCGCCCAAAATATCATCTCTTTAAGAACAGTTTTGTCTTAAGAACGGTTCGTGAATCAGACTTAAGTTTTTCTTAAGTTTCTAAGTTGTACTTCAGAACTTTAAGAAAATATTCATGAATGAGGCCCAATGGTCTTTTTTTTTTTGAAATCTCAAATTGCATTAATTTTTGGCGACAATCTAAATTGATCTAGTTTTTTTTTTTTACTCCTTTCATTTTTGCAACACAGAAAACAGGAAAAATGTGACAGATAACACCACCATTTAATACTATCAGTATTGTAAAAATTCAAATTTGTCCTTGTTTTTCAAGGTTCAATACAAGTCATTAATATCATCCCATGCTTGGGTGTCATGGTGTCATGTGTCCCCTTTTTCTGTGTTGTAAAATATAAAAACCTAAAAAAAAAAGATTGCATTTGAGTCCAGCTGCATTAGTCTATTATTAATCTGTCACTGACTATTTACGTCAGACATTGAGTGAAAATGCCAAATGTTTGGTTCAAAACGGCAGGTTTTGCTGATCTGCATTTTCTTTCAATTTTATACATTTTTGCTCCAAAGCTATAATACAATCAGGGTTCTCACGTTCTGGAAAACTCATTGAAAATGAGAAGGTCAAATGTCCCGAGAAACACTGCGAGACGCTGCAGGTGAAAAAGATTACTTTCAGTATCAATTTCAAACTCGACAGTAAATTTGCTTTTATTTTTGGCAATGATCTAAACAGATTGTTTTTTTGTTTTTTTTTAATAAAGTAGTTATTAGTGAATAAATCTGTAAAACTTCAAATTTGTTCAAACTAAATAAATCGGGCAAGCCTGGCATTCAGAAGCAATAAATTAGATTCCAGCTGCACTCAATTTATATATTAACATGTCAGACTTTATTTCCATCATACGTTCAATGAAGGTGTCAAATGTTTGGTTCAAAACGGGTTTTCCTGAAATTCGAAGTACATTTTCTTGGTTTTTCTCAGTTTTACACATTTTTGCAAAGCCAAGTTACAAGTTTTCACAATTAACATTTTGGATACAAATCTTTATGGAAAAAGCTTATGTAGCATTTGTCGTATTAAAACGGTGTATTTGAGCATTTAAAAGGATTAAAGCTGATGTTGAAACCATGAATATGTAAAAATCCCTGTGAACAAACCTTCAGAATATAGTTCAGTCCAAGCCTAAAGTCTGGAGTCTGTAGGAGCTGCTAAAGTGGATGTTGTTGCCGCAATGTGAGAAAAAGGACTTTGGAGAAAATGGTCATTTAAGTTACAATTTCCCATATAGTTCTACGGACAAACGATGGATCAGTGAATATTGCATAATTAGGACATTTCAGTTTTCCCACTCAACCTTTTTTAAAACCTGGAAATGACATGCGTTCTATACATTTTGAAATATTTCTTCCTGTTCTACATCGATAAACTGTAGCCTGGCACCTTCATATTTACTCATCCCAGGGATCTCAAACAGGAGCTCACCTGCCCATTCTTAGTAGCTACCCAAAGGATTTCTACATGCGTGGATAATAAGTAAAGCTTTTATATTTGTAGTCTGTCTTCTAAACTTGATGAACATGCTCCAAACATTTAGGTAAATAAAGAATAAACAGGAAAACGAGTCGTTTTGTCAAGTAGCGTTTTAAATAACATCTTAGTTACAGGTGAAGTCCATTAAAGTCATAGTTGCATGTTGTTTATTCAAAGCATAAGTTGCCAACTGAATGTTTGTTGCGTAAAAGTATCTCCAGAGTAAAGAAATTGGGAACTCTTGATCGATCAGTAACATGTCCATTTGCGAATAGCTATCTCGGATCAGTTGAAATGACATACCAGAGTTTGTTTGTCAACTAGGGAGGAATATGAATCTAATCACTATCAAATAATGGTGGTCTGCCACATTTGGACAGTTTCTCTTTCCTTGTATCCGCCCCCTGCCTCGTCAGACACGGGTAGAACATGGAAACACTCCACACGCTCCGGGAATCGAACCGAAGACCTTGTTGTTCAGGCGTTTTCTGAGCCTCGGTGTAAAAACACCTCGACCGACCGGAGCGGTTTTGGTTTTCATCGACTTTTGGGCCGAGCTGTGACGACGGCGCACATCCACAAAGTCCATAAAGTTCTCTCTGCTCTGAAGCCTCTCACTGGGTTTAAACCGGAGCTAACCACTCTGCCACTGGGTTTAAACCGGGGCTAACATCTCTGCCGCTCGGTTTAAACCAGGGCTGCCCAGAGTGCGCTCCTTAAAAAGACACTAATTGAAGGATATTTAATCAGATATGTTATTTGATCCTTCTGCGTGCGAGACGGTGTGGTGCTTTGGCCCTTCACTCCCATATACTGTTCCATGTTGGCCCTTCATGGGTAAACCGCTGGGCATCTCCTGGTTTAAACGGAGGCCAACCACCCTGCCACTGCTGGTTATACAACATGATAAAACCCAGAGCGACGCTTCACTTCGACTGATCAGTCTTCCGTTAAACATCCTTCAGCTGAAAACGCCACGCTTTGTTTAGTCACGTTTTAGTCAATTAATTAGACCCGTATAATTTTCTGGTGTAAGGTCAGACGCTGCAGGTCCACGGAATAATACTTTAATGGACAGATGTCAATTTTCTGTAAATTACTGACAAATATGAGAAAGACGTATTGGAAGTTTTCAGTTCTATTCATAAGTTACAACTTCTCAATGTACAGTTGTGCTCATAAGTTTCCATTCCCTGGCAGAATGTTTGTTATTCATATTCTCTGGAAAAAAAAGTCATAAAACATTCATGGATTGTGTTTGTGTGAAGCCATTAATTGTCAAACAAGCTGTTTACTCTCCCTGATCTAAAGTTTACATATTGTGCATCTTGAAACAAACAACTTTGCTGTAATGTCAGGAAAAAACCGAAACAAAGTGCTCTGGGAAAAGTTGTTGTTGATCATGAAAACTTGAGATCAGGGATATTGGAGTAGTTTGTTGGATTTTGATTTGACGGTTCACACAAACCCTAACCATGAAAGAGTTTGTTTTGTTGGTATTCTCTGAAAAATTGCTAGGCCAGGGGATGTAAACGAAGCACAAGTCTACATATGTTTTGGATATAAATCTGAGAAAAAATTGTTAGATATTTGGCGTTTAAAATCTTGTATTTGAGCATTAAATGTGACACTGCCTGAGCTGAGTGGGGGAATCGTTTATTTCAAAAAGAAAATGTTGGATTCCACCAAAACAGATTAATATCAGCAGCTACACATCAGTCCTCCTGCGCTTACTAGTTTATTTTGCTTTGACACTTTATACGTTCGTGATTGGCCCAAACCACGGCTGGTTCAGTTACGGTGAGAGATTCTCGTGAGTTTGTCAAATCGTGTAGCTGTAGCTGAAGGTAAAACATGATTTATCGTGAGATCTGAATTTTCAGTCTCGCAAGAAATCCATCTTGAATGATTCCAACTGATTGGCCCGTTTGGTAACCAGCAGTGGTTCAGGCCAATCACATGCCTGCTGTGTGGCTGGGGGAGGGAGATGTCAGTATGACGACAGACAGACGCTGCCTCGGGAAAACATGGACTTCGTAGAGGCCCTGTTTAGGTTCCAGGTCCTTTTTAAAAATGGAAATGTCACCTTTAAATATTGTCCCAAAATAAAACTCACAGGTGTCTAAAGCACTCGCCCCAAAATGTTTTTAAATATTTTTGTTAATGAAATGAGGGGAATAATCTGTCTGTGGATCTTCTACCGTTCATATTTAATGGTTGATTTATTAAACTTTGAACCCAAAAAGAAGGGAAAATTTGAATAATAAAATTTTCTTTGTTAAAGTAAACAAAAAAAGAAAAAAATGAGGTCAATGAACTTTAAAGTTGTACACTTTTCAGATTTTAACCCATTTTTAATAAAACATCAAATCTTCATCGTAGTGATGATGTTGGTCGTTTTCCTGGACGACTAGAATATGGAATCTGATATTTCCTTTTTAAATTTACAAATGATGGAATAGTATATACATTTATTTCTTGGTTTCCTGCAGCGTCTCACTGTAAATGTTATGTACTTTAAAAAGCATTTGTTTTTATTGTTGCTGTATTTTCTGAAATGTTAGTGATGCACCGATCCAGCCATTTTGCTTCCGATATCGATTCTTGGGGTTTGAATATCTACCGATACCAGATTACAACAGATACTGTGAGGTTTTCACAAAAGTAGGTCTGTAGAAAACCTATTTGTTTATGCAAAGAAACTGCAGTGAGTGAAGTGACTGGTCCATGTTACATTAAATAGAAAACGACAACAGATGAAAAATAGCCATGTGGCTAATTCTGGCATATTTACAGAAATGTTCATTAATATGCGCTGTCCCTGAAATGAATAAAATAAACAGTGATCTGATCATTATAAATGTTATATCAGTGATTCTGTAGCTGTAAACTAAGTAGTTTGAGTAATCTCAAACTAAAATGAAAAGTTTTTCTGTTCTTTTTGTAAGGTAGATTTGTTTAGCTGCTTGACTAGTTTGGGCTACTTCCTATAGCCTTCGTTAGAAGTGTGACGTGATGAAGTGACGTGTCTGAGGCTGCTTATATGGGTTTGCCAGTCAACAGCGCCCCCTACTGACTAGAGGGCATCCCAGGTGTGAGAGTGTATGCTCCGTTGTCCCGGTTCATTGATGTTGTGCACGTTTCCTGATCTCGATGGCTTCTCTGATCCAGCGTTGGTACTTGTTACTTTGGACACTGATGACCCTGGCAGTGTCCCAGTCCATTATGTGGTTCTCCCCCTCACAGTGATGGGATATGGCAGATTTGAGGTTTTCCTGTAGTGCGTGAGCTTTAATTGCCCTCCTTTTCACACTCCTTCAGGTGCTCAGTCTTTCATATGTTGAATGGTCTCCCTCACATGTTTTTATTACATGATGACATCAGATTTATGGTCCTGGTGTATAGTGAAACGTGCACCAACCTCAATGAACCGGGACGACTGCACGTACACCCTTTCTCACACCTGGAGAAGGCGTCAGTCAGTAGGGGGCGCAAGCTTCCGCTGCTGACAAATCCATGTAAACGGCCTCGGACACTTCATCACATGGCGCTTCTGACGAAGGCTCCAGGAAGTAGCCCAAACTAGTCAAGCAGGTAAACAAAACTCTGGTCTTAGTGTAAACAGTTTGTAACTTTCTTTTACTAAGACCGTATGAACTTTTTCAAATAAAATGAAAATGCTAGTGGCCAATATTGGCCTATTTCACTACTTTCGGTGTGACAGTTGTAGCTTCCATCGCAGCCTTGAAGCTAGCATTAGCGTGCTGACGCTAGCTGCTGTATTTTGGGTGGAATGTAAAACTCATAAAATGACTGAATTCTACAGGTGAAGAGCTTTCACATGACGTACAGCAGGTCCATATTCACTTGGATTAAGTCGGTGAAAGCATCGTTTCAGTATCGGATATTTAGAGCTGATATTTTCATTGCTGCGGTATCGGATCTGATGCCGGTATCGGATCGGGGCATCCCTACTTCCTGTAGCTTTGAAGCCTGCGCACCTTAAACATGTGAAATATTAAATGAATAAATGTCCCTAAATAAACTCTTCAGAGTCTAACGCCCCAAAGCTTCACTTGTTTCTCACAAAGACCTGAATGTCTCTAAACTTGATAGTTTTAGTTCAGAAAAGTTTGTACAGTTTGTTACTTTTACACTGTTTTTATGGACTGTGGGTTTTATTTTGAAGGGTCAAATGTTTTATTTTGATAAGAGTGTTTTGTTTTTGCATTCTCGCAAATCCGCTGTTTTATATTGTACAGAGAAAAGAATATTTTTCTAATAAAGTTGTTGACATAAAGTTTTTTCAGAGTGGTTTTTCTAAAGGATTCTTTCAGACTTTGGGAAACTTTAATTAAACTTTTGTTTTGATTCAAATCTTGCATATGAATTTGGAAAGTTTCTACTTCTGTCTAAGCTCTGACACTTGTTCAGGTTTGGACATTTTGGCTAGAAAATGGTTCCAGGGTTTTCTGCTGGGCATTAAAAAGCATTGAAAGTCATTAATTGCATTGTCTAGTTCAGTGGTTCCCAAAGTGGGGGTCGCGAGGCCCTGACCTGGGGGTCCTCAGAGGAATTCAAGATAAAATAGAAACAAAGTGTTTGAACGTAATGTTTAGCTTAGGACAACATATATTTGTGAATTGGGGCCAAATAACAAAATAAAAATGCAATAATACATATATTTTTAATGATTTTTCTGGTGAAATAGTTACAAAAGGAAGTAACTTTTTACAGTGGGGGTCCAGAGTCGTTCAGATGTTCATTTTGGGGGTCGCGGACAAAAAAGTTTGGGAACCCCTGGTTTAGTTTAAGACCTGAAATATCATTCGATTTTAATTGGCAGGCATCGTTAAATTAAATTATAAAACGTTTTTGATAAATGCAAAAAAATGGTCAAGCAGATTTAGTGTTTTTGTCTGAGAATACACCTTTTTACTTAAATATATACGGTTTTATCCAAATTGATTTTGAGTATTTCCCCTCATTCCTCTGATTTAATGTTTGCAAATTGTAAGGAATTAAATTAAACTCCCACAAAACTAAACTGGAGCCTATTTTAAGTCTTCAGAAATTATATTTGACAATTATATTCTGTGTTGAACATGTCTCAGCTTTTATTTGCTAAATAGTTCTTTATTGATCTCACAATGGAGAAATTAACTTGTTACAACAGCTCTTAAGACAGGATCATACAGGGGGGTGCAAAAAAAAAGTCAGGAAATGTGCCATCAGAAGAAAAGTTTGTAAAACAGGTAATATTAATTATATATATAGCAATGTCTCTTAGCATCTCTGTAAATAAACTATACGAGCATCTCTTATACACAGTAAATAAGGGAGAAAATAAACTTGGTCAAATTGGGCAAGATGTGATATGTATGAAATGGAGAATAAAATCAGTTATTGCAGGTGAATATATAATGAACAACCTTTTTAAGTATTTACTTAGCCTGGCGTCACCAGCCTCATCCATGTATGAGATACATTGGAAGACAGCCTTGGATTGCACTGTTGGCTGCTGACACTGATGAGAACGCTGCCAGACCATATACAATACATTTTCAACATTAGTAGAGAAGGTGACTCGCACATACCTTTTAATATGGGTTTGTTTCCAAAAAAAACAACATGGCGGCAATTCAACGTCCATCTGTATTTACCGTCTATGTCCAGGACCAGATCTGAATGCCACAGGTGGGAGATTCACACGTTGTAGAAGGCACTGACTTGCACTCCCAAATCAAATGATAAAAGTGCACGCCACAGGGTTATGGTTCATGTTTCCCCCGTGTTTTTTTGTTTTTTTTTTTCATGCAGGAGGGCAGGGGAAGTAATGCCGATGGCGGTTTCTGATGGTTGAATTTATGTGTCTTTAAAAAAAATGCACAATTATCACTATACTTAACCCTAACCGCTTGGGTTTAGGGTTAATCAATGCTCTGGTTTCCCCTACCACCAAAAACATGTACAATAGATCAGGATGAATGAGAGTGTGTTTTAGCCCAACGCTACATCCCGGAGAGGTGTGTTTACATGCATGTGTCTCATGTGTGTTCATTAACATGTACTGTCCCAACATGTTCTCTTCCCACCTTCCCCTGCCATCCTGCATTAAATAAAATGTGCTTCCCGGTGGTAGTTCGTGTCCGGTTCAGGTCGGGCCAACGTGAACGAGCTCCAGCCCAGGATGGGAAAGGCCACATTTGAAGACGGCGCTAGCTTAAACTAATCCAAACTAACCGTAAACCTAACCTTAAAAACAGTCAAATGAATGGAACAAGACCTTTTCCATTGTGGGAAAAACTATTTAGCGGTTGGGCTGGACTTTTTGGGTCTGATCTAAACTCTATTTTAATGTACAATTAAAAAGCCTTTAAAGTTATTAATTCGAGTATAAGTAGATTAAGCCTTCAATGTCATTAAATTGGATTCAAACTGGCATTAAATTAAACTGCGGAATCTACGGGTCAGTTCCAGTCGACTGAGGAACAGTTTCGTACACAGGGCTCCCCTCCCTCCCTCCCCTCTTTCCCCTCCCCCCGCTCCACAATCAAGGATGAGAGAAACATCATTTCGAACCATTCATATGGTTTGACAAATAAAGAATCTTGAATCTTTTTTTTTTTTGAATAAATTAATAAGGTACAAAACATATTCAACTGCAGGTTGTATTGAATTTGAATAATGGAAATTCTCATCTTCATTCATTGAAGGAATATTAACAAACAAATCTTAAATGAAAAATGTGCAAATTTGTTTTTGTTTTCCGATGGTAAATAAATATAAATCTATTCAATTGCGAAAAAAATAACAGGTTGATAAATATGTTTACATTCTTTTAATTCACTTTTTTACCGGAAGCCGCGGGCCTCGAGGCGGTGACGTGTTTCCGGTTTGGATTAAAAACATTGCTCTGCTGTCAAAGTCTGCGGCTCGAACACGACTAAAACTCTGTAAAACTGTGAAACCATGAAGTCAAACTGAATCCAACATTTTCTTTGCTTCACCGCGAGGCTCCGGCGGGTGTGAACTCAACATGTGGCGGAGTTTGGAGCAGTTTTTACGGAGTTTTATCGCGTAGAGTCGGAAGTTTAAGGTGAGACTTTAGTCCCAGAGGAGATAAAACCACGGCATTTGGTCCGAGGGGAGTTTACTGCAGATACTTGGGTTTATTATGGAGATATTTGTTATAAACCTACTTATTATGTTCTGATTGTATTGGTAAAATGGTTAAGGTTAGGAATAAGGATGAGCCTGTAAATGCCAAAATGCAGATTTCTAGTCTTTGTTTATGTCTAATTTCTCTTTAATTCCTGGGCCAATCCACATGAAACAAAAACTGCCACAAAGTCCAATGTCTTTTCTGTCAACACATATGAACTAAGGTCGAATTATTTTTCTCATAAAGGTGTCCAAAAGTGGAGACAAAAACCAGTGCGTGATGTTGGTCAGTAGAAAGGACTTCCAGCCATAAGAATAATATGGCATATTTGTGAATCCAATTACTATCAAATAATCATCAGGGAAAACATTCTTTCAAAAACTGTTTCTCTCCCATAGAGTTGTAAAATGTAAAAAAAAAAAAAAAACAAGAGCAAAATAACAAAAAAATGATGGAAAAACGACGACAAAAGACGAATATAGTGATGGAAAAACTTGTGGAAACTTGTGTAAAAAAAAAAATTACGAAAAAACTTAATTAGGCCTTAGTTCTATTTCTACTTATTTTCTCATTAAAACATTTGGACATTTTCTTTTGGTAAATTTGAGAGTTACATACATACATAGCTAGAACAATTCGTTTTGCTCACGTACTAGAATTGTATTTACTTTTTAAAATGTAAATCTGTGCGAAATTCATGAGGGAAACATGACGTATTGTGTAAAAAGAGTGACTTCGTATTTAACTGGGGAGTGACCGTAGTTTTGGAGAAAGTTCTGAGAAAGTTGATTTGACTCTAGCTCAGACCAAATGCCAGAGTTTATGTGGTGCCTCTTCATTTCTGCTGCACTTTCTCTGTAGCTTTAAAGGGTTTATGTGTGTGTTTGTGCATTATTGTCTTATACATGTGTGTTTGTGTATTACATGTGTGTTTGTGTATTACATGTGTGTAGCAGCTCCATGGCAGGGCTGGGACAGTGCCATTTCATAAATACTGTTAGAGAGCAACTGATTTTTCAGGGCCAATACGGATTATTAGAAGACAAGGCGGCTGATACACTGCAAAAAGTAAAATCTTGGCAAGATATAATTTCTTAAATTAAGACAAAAAATACTTGTTTTTGACTCGCAAGTAATTTTTGCTTAAAATAAAAATGTCAGGGCAAGATAATTTTGCTAGTTTTAAGGTAATTTTTACTTAATTATCTTATTAGGTGAAATAGTCTTTGTATTGAGTATTAACTGCTAGTTTCAAGTACTGTGAGGCTT
>OMNZ01036048.1:2771-17815 GCA_900303255.1 Lesueurigobius sanzi | reverse complement strand
GGGGGGGGGGGGGGGGGGGGGGATTAAGTTGGTAAAAATATTGGTTCAGTATCTGATCTTTGGAACCGATACCCAATATTGTAATTTTATTCGGATTGGTGCATCCCCCAATTTCCTTCACACACTACATTCACACTGGAAAGGTGGGTGAAGTGTCTTCCCAAAGGACACCACAAACAGACAGCACCTTTGAAATTCGACCTGCTCTATCATCTGAGCCACAGTCGCCCCACTAGTTTGTGTTTTAAGTGTAATGCAATAATACCCCTAAATTATTCATCCCTAATCCAGTTTCTGTTTAATATATGGCAATATTTTCTGTCCGTTGAGTGATATCAATAATTTAGGTTCTGAATTAACCGATTTCAATCAAAGTGCATTCGAAAAGCTAGTTTTAAAGCTTTCCTCGACAGCCAAAGACTGGTATAGGGAGATCTCGAAAGCACCAGAGCTATCAGAGACACAAAGGCGGGTAAGTAGAGGTCGAAGGAGGAAGCGCACTGGGAGCAAACTCCGTGTGAAAAAAAAAGAGTGTGAAAAGCTGCGGGGCTAAATGAGTGTGTGTGAAAGAGCGAACGTATGACGACGGCGTGCAGATGGAGCAGGATGGTCGCTGCGAGGAGATTACAGAGGAGAGACACTTCCTCCCTCTCATCTGCTCACGAGTGTCATAAAGCATTCCCACATTCCAGTCCACTCCTCCTACTGGGACGTCTCCATCTCCTTGGAAATGTGAAAGGGGGAAGAACCGGGGATGGCTGAATTGGTGGAAGCAAGAATGAATGAATAGGGAGTGATGATGAAAAGAAGGTGGCGGAGGAAAATGATTGCTCGGGAAACAAACGTAGGATTTTCCAACGCAATTTGGGGGGGGGGGGAGAAAACGTCTCTAACCAGCCGAGCTCCTGTGCTTCTCCAGTGGATGTCAAGCTGTATAATTATGCACTCATTTATCGTATTGTTGTTCTGTCAATGCATAACTCATCGGTACACACAGAGAAAATTTCCAGCCTCCTCTTCCCTGCGCTCTCTTCTTCTCCGTTGCTCTGCTTCTGTATATTAAAATGTCAATTATATTTGTGTGGGCTGTCGACACTGAAGTTTTAATATATTCTCCTCTTATGTTTGGGAGCTGCGTGTGGGGGGTGTTCTCTCAGCTGCCTCTTGCAAATTACAAGAACAAAAAAAGCTAACGGGCTCTTCTCATTTTTTGACTTTGTTTTTCTTTTGCATTGGCGAGATGGGTCCCGCTGAACTTGCCGCTCCATGTGTTGATTAACTTGTTGTCTGTGGCGATCAATACGGGTCAGAGGTCAGGCGGCTTGGGTCAATGGTGACCTTTTGAACCAGACAGCAGGGGTGAACTTTGATATTCTGCCTAATAAGGTGCCGGGGAAAGTGTCAAAATGGCACATTGTGATATTTCCGCGACAGCTACAGACAAACTCCACACCACATCAACGTAACAAATTTAGTACTTATTTTGGGATTAAGATGTGTGCTGCAGAAGGTTAAATTATAGTTTTTTGCATAATCCCACTTAGGAGAAAGAATCTGCAAATGATGTTGAAGTTAGAGTGTGTTTACCAAGCTCTTTGGTGGTCCCATTCGGTGTATGTGAGCATTAGCATCTCAACAGTCCTTGTCAATTGCTGTTATTACGACTGACCATAAAAGCTTTTAATATGCAAACGAGCAATTAATTCCAGGTCTTGTAATTGTCACGGAGCATCCCAGCGCTGACGGGGACTTCCTTCTGCTTTTATGTCTGCTTGCAGCCTGTCCCGTTGGCTTCTACAAGGCCAAATCGTCTGACTCAGGGTGCGCGAAGTGTCCTCCTCACAGCTACGCGCTCGCTGAAGGCACAGCGGTCTGCGAGTGCCACTCCGGGTTCTACCGCGCCGACAGTGACCCTCCGGCCATGGCCTGCACCCGTAAGTAAACATGGACCCTTTCCTGCCACACAATGCTGCCAGTTAAAGCCGTGCATGCTAACCGAACTAAAAAGCCCATTGTGTGAATATCTCTGCTTCCAAAAACAGAGAAACACGCCATTTCTGAATGTCAGTGTTGTTTTCTGAAGCTATGACTAAGCTGCCATCGGCATCCTATTTGGAAAGCAGTAACTACAGACAATGAGTGAATAGCTCATGCTCAATGAGAAGGTCCAGTGTAGCTGACTGGGAGGCCTGAAGTCTTGTGTCGTAAACTTAATTATGCCTTTATAGGCGCATGGGTTTCTTGGCCTGGGAAAAAAATGAACACGCATATACAGGCACAGTAGAGAAATGCCAGAGAGGGAAGAATCCAACACATCAAAAACATTTTCAATAAGATGCCAGATGTCTACAATTTAACCTCCGCCAAAAACTCACCGCAGCCCCTCCTCTCCGATACAGTCCACTTCCTCTATGTGCAATACAATTATACCGACTGCGCCTATTCTTTTTCGCAGAGCCGCCATCCGCCCCACAGCAGTTGATCTCTGTGGTCAACAAGACTTCAGTGGTGCTGGAGTGGAGCCCCCCTCGCCGCTTGGGGGGGCGCAGCGACACCAGCTACAATGTGGAATGCCTCATTTGTCAAAACTCCAAGGGGAACAAAATGCTGTCCAGGAATCGCAACGCTTCCCAGCCCGAGGCGCAGAGGAACGGCCTCGGCATGCAGTCAGACCAGGGCTTTGTGGGGTCGGATGTCCACCCAGGGAGAGGCATCTACCAAAGCGGAGAATACCCCAAGTCCATCACAGACTCGGGGTCCCAGTTGTGCTTGCCGTGCGATTCCGACGTGGTGTTCTCCCCCGAACAGGCCGGCCTGACGACCACGCGGCTGGTGGTCAGCGAGCTGCGGGCGCACACGCGCTACACCTTCATCGTCCAGGCGCTCAACGGGGTCTCCCAAGCCAGCGGCGCAGGGGCAGCCCAGAGTGTTTCCGTGACGGTCACCACGAACCAAGCCGGTGAGATAAATGCGTTTGTCTCCTCCATAATGCAAAATCTGCTTAAAATCATATGTGGGTCAGCAACAGTGGCATCTGCAGCGGCTGTTCGGTTCTCGTGGGTCCGGAGGGAAGCAGGTCCTTGGGTAAAGTGTGACGTAGGGGCGTGAGGGGGATGTAAAGGAAAAGAAAAGTGACTCATTTATGGAGTACATGACGTCTAAAAATAACCTGATTTGCAAATGGAAATGATTTGTATTTTTGTTTGAAGAAAGTATGTTTTATTAGAAATCTCTCAGCTGGAAACACTAGCTCCTAATCAAGCCATCACAGTCTGTCACTCCTCTGTCCTCCTACACCTTACAACTGCTGAATTAATTACATGGATGCTCTCTGGAAGCTGTCAGGGAGAAAAGATGTAAATCATGAAATGCAAATAATGTGGTTAGAGGAAAAACACAGATATGTCAGAAATTAGAATATGGCCCGATTGCTTTTCAAAATAGCTTGACTTGAAAGTGAAAGTGGCACATGGAGACCCCCGGAAGCATTTAAAAAAGAATCACCCAGCTTTTATGACGTGTTTCATTTTGGCTGCGAAGGTGACATGGTGTATGCACTTGTCACATACGGTCTTCATTAGCTTCGCGGGCCGCTGTTTTCCACATGCCGCTACATCTCCACTGTCATCGTACGAAAGCATTAACAGTGCCATTAGACGCCGGTGCACCTGCTTAGGTTCAGGCGCCCCGGGGAAATAACTTCATGCGCAGCACCAAAGTGTGTCTGGCATATATCAAGCCCAAGCTGCACCGCCATATGGCCTGGTATCGTGTAGCAGCCGCAAAAAAAAGAAGAGGACAAACTGCTGTAAAGGCCAGAGAATGTATCAGGAGGGAGCAGAGTGAGCGTCCCATAATGGAGCGAGGAAGTCGAGATTTAGGTCAGCTCGCAGTACAGTAGGTCAATGGGATTGTTGATAAAAAGGCAGGAAGTGGATCTGCAGTCAGCTGTGTTTACTGTCACTGAGCTACTACAGAAATAGTCACTACGCTCCTGCCGCTATGTCATGCTAAGTGCATTTCCCTGCCTCTCTCAGCTCCATCTCCCGTGACGTTCGTGCAAGCCACCGATGTCACCAGGCACGGTTTGTCGTTGGCGTGGCAACAACCCGATCGGCCGAACGGGGTCATCCTTGAATACGAGGTCAAGTTCTACGAAAAGGTGAGGCGGCCAGAGGTTAATTCAACTCGTTCACCTGACGAGGTGTCAATATATCGGCGCGCTCTTTTATTCCACTGATGCTGCAGATGGATTTGCAGTCAGGAACCGACACCCGTCTCTTTTGTTTCCCCTAATTAGGATCAGAAAGAGAGGTCCTACCGCATCATGAGGACTTTCTCCCAGAACGTGGACGTGGCAGGCCTCAGCCCACTCACTGTCTACGTGTTTCATGTGCGCGCACGCACAGCAGCCGGGTACGGGGAGTTCAGCACACCCTTTGAGTTCTCCACCAACTCAGGTATTTCAAATGAATGTAAAGAAAAGACACAGATCAGTTATTGGCAAAGGACTATAGGAAAGACTGCGTGTAGACATACAGTAGGCCAGGGATAGGCAATGTCAAGCCCGGGGGCCAAATCCGGCCCTCTAGCATAGAACCTCTGGCCCCTAAGATGATTTTTGGAAATATTACTGCACAAATTACAAGTAAAAAATGCTAGTATTTTCAGCATTTTTTACTTCAATTTCTTTAAAATGTCCAGGAAAACCAGCCCACACTGGATCTAAAAATCTGTAAAATAGTATTTTAGCTTGAATTGAGCAGGTATTTTTGCACTTGAAACAGGAAAATGCGTCTTGCAATTTCTTATTGACCTCAAAACAATTGATGAGAAGTCTAATTTTACGTTTTTTACTATTTACAAATTATGGTCTTAATTCCAGTCATTTTAACTCGTCAAGATATGTATTTTCTGCAGTGCATTAGGTCATTTATGATGTACAACACAGGTATTTGTAGAAAGTGGTGCTTTATTTTGGGCTAAAATTGGGAGGTTCGGCCCTTGGTGTTTTGATAATGAAGAAAATCGGCCCTCCATCGAACAAATCTGTTTACCCCTGCAGTAGGCTGTCTGGCAGAGGCTAACACTGATAATCCTAGCATGCCTCACAACTATATCTACATTTTTCTGTGTTAATCTTTTTTTTCTCACATAGTTAGGCATTGCCAAGTTAAAAAAGATGAAAATAATAAATAAATAAATAAATAATACAAATAATAATATTGTCAGTCAAGCCTATATCTGCATGTTTTAATTAGATTTTTTTCCTCACTGCACAGCTTCTATTCCCCTGTTATTTTACGGTCCTGTTAGTGTTGTATCTTTATTCTGGCCTGTGCTGTATTTCAGCATCTCATTACTGTGTCTTCTGCTCAGATCCGTTCCCTCTGATTGGAGAAGGGGTGAACTCAGCCTTCCTGCTGCTGTCAATCAGTGGCCTTGGGATTTTACTCCTGATATCTGCAGCTGTCTTCATCATTACCCGCAGGTACACACACACACGCACACACACACACACACACACACACACACACACACACATTCTTATTATCAGATGTACAGTACCTTCCACCCCTATAGACTCTTTCCCATCATGCAATCTGAGCAAACCAGTGATGTCAACAGTATGCTTTTCTTCTGCTAAGCTGCCATTGTGTATCTAAATAATATGAGTGTTACCTGGAGCTTTTAAAGGGGATTAGAGTGGAGACAGTGATAATCCCTTTGTCCCTGACTTGTCATTACTGTCTCTTCTGCGGCGGGGCTTGTGTGTCCGCTTCATAGCCGACGTGCGCGCTCACGTGCACCGACAAACACAAAGGCATTCACACACACCTGCTCCACCACAAAGGTGTTTGTGACAGTTTCTTTGTTTAATGGAAAACACCTTTTATCTCCTGCTACCTGAGGCCTGGCCCCTCCTCCTGCACTTCGCTTTCATCTGCTCACTCAGCTTTCCTCTCTGTTGTTGTTGTCATTACTTTGAATTACGGCAAATCCTGGAAAACCCTGCAAAAGAAACAGAAGGAAATCTGAATATAAAACAATTCCGGGTGGCTTATTATTGGCACGGTTGACTGTATAATCCAAACATAATCAAAAGTGAAAGAAAGAAATGAGTTTGCTTACTTTTATTTGCATGCCAGCTAACAGCCACTGTTGTTGTGTTTCACCAGGAGGAGCAAATACAGTAAAACTAAGCAGGAATCCGAAGAAGAGAAACATCTTAATCCAGGTAGAGTACAGTCAAATACTCCGCCTGCACAGTTCAGTATATTTACACAACATACAAAGCTAATATTTCTCACCAATCCTCCCACCGTTCCTCCCCCACACCAGGAGTGAAAATCTACATAGATCCGTTCACCTATGAAGATCCCGACCAGGCTATACACGAGTTCACCAAAGAGATCGACGTCAACAGTATCCACATCGAGAGGGTTATTGGCATGGGTAAGGCCGTCTCTCCGGTGCGTAAACCCACTCGCTGGTGCTCGGCTGGCACTGACGCTGTTGTACTTTCCGCGCGTGTAGGAGAATTTGGAGAGGTGTGCAGCGGCCGCCTGCGTTTGCAAGGGAAGAGGGAGATCTACGTGGCCATCAAGAGCCTCAAAGCGGGATACTCGGACAAGCAGAGGCGGGACTTCCTGGCGGAGGCGTCGATCATGGGGCAGTTCGACCACCCCAACATCATCAGGCTGGAGGGGGTTGTCACCAGATGTGAGTTTTGCACTGATGTTCTTTAATTCTGCTGCTTAAGATGAGATGTTGAATAACGGCAGCCAATTCTCATCCAAATCCATTCTTTGATTACTAACTCCAAAAAATATAATTTCCTAGGATGTTTTATATTGTTGGTAAAAGTATAATCCAAAATGTTACGCGGCGTACCTTTAACTGTTGTCCTGATTCAGTTTCATTCTTAAATTCATTTACTCTTGGGTTTATCCTAGGTAAGCCACTGATGATCATCACAGAATACATGGAGAATGGATCCTTGGATGCTTTTCTTCGAGTAAGCCTTTCCTTCAGTTCCCCATCACACGCAAAAACATCGGCATTTCCCTAAAACTAGTATCGTTTGTGCAGAAACACGACGGCCAGTTCACGGTGATCCAGCTGGTGGGCATGCTGCGGGGCATCGCGTCTGGGATGAAGTATCTGTCGGACATGAGCTACGTGCACAGAGACCTGGCGGCGCGCAACATCCTGGTCAACAGTAACCTGGTGTGTAAGGTGTCCGACTTCGGCCTGAGTCGAGTCCTGGAGGACGACCCTACTACAGCTTATACCACCAGGGTAAGGCTCAAGGTTCTTCTTTTGGTTCAGTTTCTGCTAGTTAATCTTTATTAAGTCGAATAAGTCACATGTTCATGAATTAAGTAGATTTGCCCTTGAGTTGAGGTGGTAAGTATAATGATTTTCCAATGGGACAAGTATTTTTAGACCTCGATTTAAAGGGTTTGTCCATGTTTAGACCTATTTATTCCTGGATTTAAATGGTCAATCCTAGTTTATGCCTAGTTTAGTCCTGGATTTAAAGGGCAAATCCTAATTTAGACTTGGATGTAAAGGGTTAGTCCTACTTAAGTCTAAGGGTAGATAGATACTAGTTTAGACCTGGTTTAGTCCTGAGTTTATAGGGTTAGTCATAGTTTAGACCTGGATTTAAAGGGTTAGAATGAGAAAAAAAACACCAACACATCATTGCATTCAAATTACAAAATGAATTTGAATTTACTTGAAATTAGACACTTTTTCTTAGTTTAAATGCAAAATGCTTGTTCCATTAGCAGATCATTTCACTGACCTGCTCAAATCATGGGCAATAAACTTATTTAGAGAAAATCTTACTTAGTTCTAGATCACATAGTTTTTGCAGTGTATTGTATTTTTATGGCTCAGGAAGGCTTTGCGTGCTTCCTTTTATTCCTATATGTTATATTGTTGTAAACCCAGGCGCAAATAGAGACGCCACATAATAAAATAGATCTAATGAAAAGATGCCTGAAAAGGATCGTTTTTTCCTCGCCTGCTTGCCACAAGTCCACATTAACTAATTGATCACTACATTTCCTTGTTAATGGGATCAATATTGAACGCCAATATTTATGAGGTCTCTCTGGGGTTTTAGGAGGCAACTGGGACATACCTCTCCCCCGGAGGAAAGATCCCCATCAGATGGACGGCCCCCGAAGCCATCGCCTACAGGAAGTTCTCCACGGCCAGTGACGTGTGGAGCTACGGCATAGTCATGTGGGAGGTGGTGTCATACGGAGAGAGACCCTACTGGGACATGAACAACCAAGACGTGAGTACCAGGCGTTTATGAAAACAGCACGGGGCAAAAGTGTTGTTTCCACATGTAGTTCGGCGATGGGGGGAGAATTTACTTTTTTTTTTTGTTTCTTGTCATGTTTGTTGTTCAAATTACTTTTAACCCTCTGAGGTCTCATATCCCGGGTCCACGATATGAGACCCGCCACACCCGTGAGTGAATATCGTACAGACTTACGTTTTTTTGCATTGGAAAGAGGAGGGATGGGGCTTTAAAATGAGCCCATCCATGTCCTTCTAGGCTTCCGGGGGCGTTGTAAGGTCGCATTGAAAATTTGTGTCAAAAAGTGCTAAGTTACCATTAGCTAAAACTGCTGACTCTGCACTTTACACAATCGCCCAGGGATAGATAAAAACTTGGGGGTTTTTTTGTCTGAAAACTTGACTTGTTCATCCTGAAAATGTGTCTCTGGTCAGCTGCTATCTTGTTTTCTGTTGATATAGAACATGGAGATCCAAAGTATGGAGTAACATTTGTGCCAAAAATGAGCACAACTATGGGGTAACATTTAGGAAAAAAATTTTGTTGATTTTTTTTCTCAAAAATGTGAATATATGGTGAATAAGCACAGATTTCACATAGAAGGTCAGGTTTATAGCCTTGTATGTTTATAGAAGCATATTATAGTGGAATAATAGTCAAAAAAGTGCTATGAGTGCATATATTTTTTTGTGATTTTTGTCAGAAACATTTTTACAGTAACTACAGCCTTTATCTTCCATCTCCTGGGCCAGGTCTAACCCACAAAACATTTTCTAATGTCTACATCCATATTCATTGATTTTTTTTTTTTGCATATAGGGAAAGAGTGAGGGGAGAAATTCAATTTCCGCCTAATTTTTTGGTAGTTTTTCTGCTTCTATCATGATTACTTCATTGCTATGACTCGACTACAGCATTCAGATGACACTAGTTCAATTTGTTATGAAAATAAAGAGTCCAAGCACTTGATGGTGCACCATGAGGAGGTGTTTCAGAAGCAATAAAACAAAAAAAGACCAGGCGAAAATAACAATAAAAATATGCCCCAAGACCTGAGAGGGTTAATGAAAACAGTGTCGGAAGGTACTGATACTCAGAGGAAAAGCATCATTAAAATGTGAGTGAATTGCACAGATT
Organism: Lesueurigobius sanzi; assembly: GCA_900303255.1. NCBI lineage: Eukaryota > Metazoa > Chordata > Actinopteri > Gobiiformes > Gobiidae > Lesueurigobius > Lesueurigobius sanzi. Next base: position 8,355 of record OMNZ01036048.1, on the reverse strand, counting down.
CGACTTAAGCATTCTGAACCCTATATACTGTAACTTCTGCTTTAGCACATGCCTCAAAGAAGCAAAAGTGCTACTTGGTAAAGGGCATTTCACATGAAGATGAACTCCTGGCTGAGTTACGGTCCATTTGGCTCAGTGTCGGTGCCTTTGTCTATGTTGATAAAACTGCAGAAATTGCTTTTTGAGCAATAGTTGCAGTAAGTTATGGCAAAAGGCATTGATTGAAGATAAATGTTGATGCTTTATTAACGCCAATAGAAACTGCTGCTTAGTGATTTTCAGCGTCCAGCATCAACGATGTAAATTTAGGCTTAATTTACGCCTTATAAACAGTTCTAAATAAAATCCCATTTCCAAGCAAATTTGCAATCACTTTGCTATCAAAGCTGGTTAAGTCTGAGTGGGTCAAAGAGCCTTTGTGGCATATGGAAATGCCTGAGACATGATTGATTTCATCTGCAGTGCTTATGAGAGGCCCTTGTGATGAGATACTCCACACATTTAACTGTTTACGCAATGCGCCCTAGTCTCACACTACTGTTTTACAGCTGTAAAATGTAACATGAAATTGCAGCTTGTGGTAAGACAGTTCTGGGAAGTGTCTGAAAAACAAAAACGTCATAAGTCTTTAGAAAAGTTCTTGTTTTTATCCCCTTTACGGGTTTCGTAATTAGTAGTTGATCCTGTTCATCATTTTAATGTCCCAAACCCAAAGCTACCACCCAAATACACAAAAGCATACATTTGAAAGTGTATAAAATGTATGTTTTTGATAGGTCATCAAGGCAATCGAGGAGGGCTACCGTCTCCCTGCACCGATGGACTGCCCTGTAGTGTTGCACCAGCTGATGTTGGACTGCTGGGAGAAGGAGCGTGCAGAGAGACCCACCTTCAGCCAGATCCTCAACATGTTAGATAAGCTCATCCGTAACCCAGGGACCCTGCGCCGCACTGGGGGAGACAGGTACATCTACTATTATCTTCTACTGTTTTGTAAAGAATTAAATATATTTTTCATCAAACACGTAACAAAACCAACCTCTTATTTATCTCATCCAGACCCTTAGGTCAAGGTCACATTTTGGAGACGGATCTTGGTACAGACGTGTGTGTGTCAGTCATACCTGAAGCGTGTTTACAAGAGTGGTCCGTGTGCGCGTGGCTCCAGTCCATTGGTCTGGAGAGGTACAGAGACACACTGGCAGCAGCGGGATACAGCAGCCTGGACAGCCTCCTCACACTCACGCACCAGTAAGTTTAACCCCAAAACACGTAGCCATCTTTATTACTAAGTATTTGAAGCAGTTCCTCAAAGGTTTATGCTCGATAGTCGGCTTGGGGGGTATGGTCTGCTGTGATTTTGGATAGAGCTATGAGTTGGTTTGTCTGAAAATATGCTTAACCCTAACTGTGTAAGTTCTCAGTCGTACAGGAGTCCATTGTAGGCAAAGAGTCTTCATCTGTACTTTGTAGTAGAAGTGGTGGACGTTTCGTTCTTTATCCAAAGAACCTCGTCAGCACTGAGCAGAATTGACACGCTCGTGGGTCTTTTATGAAGAACCAGTAGGAGGAGTTAACCTCTAAGTCCCACCTCTCTTAGTTCTAAAGGTTTGAGAAAAACATTGTAACCTATTCACACCTAATTACTGCTCGTTGCCTTCCTATTGACTTACCCTGAGCTAAGGTTGTTCACACCTTTCTATGGCCCCACTCATATAATGTTGGTCCATTACCTTATTCTCTGTAAATTTGCTAATTTCAAAGTACATTTCTTCAGAGACACACATTTTTAACCTGTCTTGAATGTTTTCTATATCTATTTTGTTATCATAGATTTCTTGGTTTAGACTTCTCAGATTGAGGATCTTCATGAGGTAGCTATGCTGTAGTTTCTCTGCTCTGTGGCCTCAAGGGCTTGTTGCCTTAAGCAATTGGGGCTCACTTTGCTCTGTCTGCACCTAAGATTAAACCTGAGGTGGTTTTTAAGGAGTGATACCTTTCTGCTGGTTTTCTCCCACCTGCGTGCCATAGGAAGGTGTGAACAGCCTTAAACAAAGCCCAGGGTAAGTCAATAGGAAGGTAACAAGCAGAAATTAGGCGTGAATAGGTTAAGATGTTTTTTCTCAAACCTTCAGAACAAAGAGAGGTGGGACTTAGAGGTCAACTCCTCCTACCGGTTCTTCATAAAAGACCCACGAGCGTGTCAATTCTGCTCAGTGCTGACGAAGTTCTTTGGATAAAGAATGAAATGTCCCCCACTTCTACTACAAAGTACAGATGAAGACTGAAGAATCTTTGCCTTAACCCTAACCTCAACCATGACGTTAATTTGTGTCATGACATCTCAAGTTTTCCCAGCAGACGGTCCCTCAAGAGCCGACGATCTATTGATCCTTCCTCCAACATGCTGGGTTTATGTGTACTCTGTGTACTTTATGTGTACTCTGTAGAACAGTTCAGTCATGTATTAATTATTAAAATAGTGTCCAGTGAGATGCCATCATGAAGTGCTTTACAAATGTTCTGACATGAATGAAATTATCCCTCCACAGGGAGATGGACAGACTGGGGATAATCACGCCTTCACACCAGGACATACTTCTCACCAGTGTGCAGCAGGAAATGTTGTCCCAAATGGAACACATGCAGCACACGATGGTTCCGGTCTGAACCACTGAACAGAACCTCTCTGGAGAACAATTTCATTTTACCTCATCCATGCACTTTAGAGGAACTTTTTAAAACTATTGGATTACAATTTCTGGAGAAACGTATATAACGAGAGACTGAGCGAGGCAGACGCAGCACTTTTTGAACTCTATTCTGTGGAAGACTTTGCTGTGGATGTGTCCACAGACTTCATTCAGCTACTGGAGACTCAGGCTCCACCGTTTATAACATTATTTGATGAACTGTTTTGTGAAGGCTGACATGTAAGGCTGTGCATACACTGTATGGCTTCCAACTATTTCATTTGCTGCTTTGGGCTTGACTTGAAGAAAATGTGTCTGTGTCTGTGTGTGTGTGTGATGTGAATGTGGAGTGGATGACATTGGATCTTACTTGTTAAGATGTCAGCATCTTTGATTATGCAAAGTTCCCAGAGAAAAAGGAGGAGCTGGGCCGAATGTATTATTACAACTTTATACTTGGACTATACTAACGCCTGGATGATTTGCTTGTGTCTTTTATTTGTGAGTTGTAGAAAGTAGATTAGACAATTGTCTTTGTGTTCAATGTAAGCCTTTGTCTGATGCTAATATTTAGCTCCAAGGAACATTTTGTTTATTTATGGCCTTTTTTATCTAGTTTGTACATTGTAAAATAGGACCACTGAAGAATTGTAATTATTGCCATGTTGCATTGCAATAAATGCCACTGTATCCCTGTACACACCTGTAATGTAATTTAGACACTGCTTCTCATTCTTAAGTATAATTTAAATAACTGTAGGTAAATGATGCAATTTGATTCTCATTTTTAGCGTGGCAGGAGAATGTGTTCTGTGTGAAATTTGTGACTTAGTCAGAGACGCCTTAACAAGGAAAACAAGTCCGGAGAGAACAGCCAGTTAAAACTGCGCCGGTGTTAGATCAGAACGTGTGAATGACGGGGCAGACACAAATGAGGGAGGCCTCGCGGCAAAAAACTGAAACGACAAAGTGGAATTAACACGGAGAGAATTAGGAATGAGCTGTCAGAGCGAGAGTCTGCGCTGCGTTCTGTTTTCTCCTCGGCTAAATTGGGCTGACTTTGCAGCGCATATTTGTTGAATCAGCAAACATCTGTCTCCCCCAACCAATATCCTGGCCCACGAACGCATGGGGGACGTCTTTGATGCATGAACCAAATGGAGATATGATTCTAGCAGAAATGCCAGTGTTTCTTTTCGCCCGGCCTAATGAGCGCTGCCTTCCTCCCTCACTCCACTACATTCAAATCACACGGCACAAACACAACACGCTGATGGGGTTTAATGAGCCACTTCTGACTGTGCGAGAGACAGAGGAGAGGACTCTGGGCCGGAGCAATCAAAAACCGCAGCTTCTGTCAAATAATAAGGCGCTGATTCCACAGTTGGCAGGTAGCCCCTTTGTGACAATGCATCAAAGAAACCTGGCGGAGGATATGGAATTTGAGTGTTGCTGTCAATTGTTGGCAGTAACGGGTCTCACTCGCGCTACAATGGGTTTAAAAACTTTTTCCTCGGAAGGATTCACTATAAAAATGGTGTGATTTCATATTTTTCCTTTTAAGGTCAATCACAGGGCAAACACCAAAGGGAGCACTCAGACAAGGTGGGTCTGAAGTGTCTTGCCATGGGCGCCGGAGCTTGGAGCTTGGATCAGACTAACCTTCTATGCCAGTGTCTTATGTTAGATGCTCATATGGGCGAAAGTGATAGTTAATTTAAAGCAGAGCTCTATAGAGTTCCTTGAAGGCACAGCAGCAGAAGGAATCATTTAACAGGATGAAAGAGACACAGTTTAGGCCTTCAGTCCACATTGACTCATGCTATCCTGAGCACCAGTAATTTTAACCCTAAAAGACACTCTTGTTATATAGAGCAGGGGCAAGTCGAATTGAATCTCTCTGTCTCGGCGTCCCAGTGGGAGGCAATTGTGTGTTTTGTGTCCAGATTAGGGCGGGCATACAGAAGGCTAATCCGGCCCCGCTCTTCCTTGTGGGAGTGGCAGCGGGGCGTCTTTGGTGCGCGGCCGGCCGTGAGCTGAAGGCCGGCGCACGGGCGGCCCTCGGTCACAGCTGGAGAGCCACAACAACTGAGGTGCCCCCGGTTCAGGATTAGAGCCCACACCTCGGAGGGGGACACACAGTGCTGCAGGCATTCCCACGCTAACATCAACAGAACAGCTCCGGCCGGGTGGAGCATGTTTTACAAGCCTAATTGGAAAAAGTTGAGACGCTGTGTGAAATGTAATCAAAACCAAATGAGAGAGCTGCAATCTCTTAAAATAATGTTTTAGTCACCATAGGAGAGAAAGCTTCATATATCATGTTTTTACAGCAGCAAAATCCACTTCAAATGATTTATAAAACAATGCAACAATATTTTGTAGACTTTTTTCTTTGCAACACTTCAGTTAAATATGGTTTGCAGGTCTTTTCGGAACAGTCTACCACATTGGTCACCAAACCTATACCTGCGGGCACCCAGGGCCCTTGTTCTAAAAACAAAACAATTCATTTTCTCGTAATCTGATTCTTAATAATAGAGTTATTTCTGTTCTTGTGACTCTATCTAGCCTATGTTTTAAAGAATGAATTTGGCATGATATGCTCAATATCCAATTATTAAACAGTGTACTTTTAAGTCTCTCCTGATGCTCCCCAAGACTTTTGGACAGATGTTCTGTAGACTCATGTGACTAAAGTTGAACTTTTTGATAGACCTGCAGCCCGTTACATCTGGTGGAAAAATACTAGAGCATTTGATAATCATGTCCACAGTCAAACATGGCGGTGGCAGAGTGATGGTCTGGGTCGACTTTGCTGCTTCTGGACTTGGACAACCTGCTGTCATTGATAGAAAAATTAATTTAGCTGTTTACAGGAAATCCTGCAG
>OMNZ01036046.1:16179-28395 GCA_900303255.1 Lesueurigobius sanzi | reverse complement strand
CAGAAAATAATAATTAGGCTTTATTTTTTGTTTTGAGCACAAAACAGGCTCTTAATAATAATGATTAGTTTTTAAATCTCAGCATTTGTAGTGATATCTTAATAATTATTTGCCAATATGGACATTAATTTATTCATTTATTATTTTGGCAGTTTTAGTCCTCCATACGCTGTCAGGGAAATGGTGTATATCGTGTGCACAGTCTGATAAATCGAGACGGCCGGACAGCTCAAACAACGATTTGCGATTAGCCAATTCTGGAGGCATTGTGTTCATGAAATGGGAATCTGTTTTGTTTTTAATCTGTAAATGTATCGGCTGCTTACATTCCATACTCTCACGGACTGACGGTTTTACTATCTGTCCGCCTCTCACTGAAGATAATACAGACACTCTCCCTACCCCCCTTCCCTTCCCAATTTTTTTGTCTCTCCTCTGCATCCAGACCCCCCCCCCTCCAACCCATTACCCATTAGTCCACTTTAAATTACCGTCTGAGTCCCATCGGCACTGTTTTGGTATCCTATTATGTCATGTCATGTGTTGTTATTGGGCTGAATGAATTTGTAACTGCTCGTAACTTCCTGAATTCCTCTTTGTTCTAAACAAAGAGTTGGCGCGTGACCGGTCGGGCTGCCAAGGTGCTCTCTCATCTGAATGAATTTCTCCGCTGTGAGATCAATAAAGGATATTCTATTCTAAAGCCCTTTGAGTTGCATTTTTGTATGAAAAGCACTAAAGAGCTAGTTTGATTGATTGAAATTTTGAGGTCCAAAGATGATGACGGAGTTTCCTACGAGATGTCATAGTGGAGAGTGACATGTAACAGTGCACTGGTGTTGAACAAATGTGTTTGTGTCTCGTGCACTGCTCGTTGGGCTGATTTTGTACGTCTGAATGTTTTTTGTATGTTTTTGCTGTGTTTCATCGTGACTGGACTATAGATTTTTTTTCTTTTTTACATAAACAAAGTGCTCAAATATAAATTCACTGCGATGGGATCTGCTCCAGAAAATGGAGAAGAGCAAACAGTGGAGGTGTTCGAGCCAGACCAGTCTAGTAAATACACACAAGAAGTCGTCTCTCACAACTTCTGGAGGTCATCGTACGTTCTTGCTCTTTGGTTATCATGCTAGACTACGCTCTTCTCACTGGACTGTTGTGTTTTGGATCAACAACAATGATCTGGACCGGGCCCAATAGAGCAGCTTTCCTGCGGCAGAGGGGACGGGGTTATCTCAGAGGGACAAACCAGGGCCATCTCACAGCCTCTTCAGTCCTGCCTCAGGGAGAAGAGTACAGAATCATCCATCGGGCTGTCAAGATAAACTCTCTCCTCCCTTCCCTCAACTGCCCCTGCTGTCTACCTATTGTACTGTGCATGTGTATGTGTATTTGATATAGCTCTGTATGTAACTACTGTCCTTTTTGTAAGTTTGTGAGTAACATAATTTCGACTCTCTATGTGAGCTTTATGTTAACAATAAACAATACAATTGACTATAAAACTAACTGAGCTGAACAGAGCCAAACTCAAGCATCTATTGTCCCTGAAGAAGTGGTTTGGTTAATCACGAAACATTGGCTGTTTCAAGAAATTTGCCCATTTGTCTCGATTTATCAAACTTTCATGTGACATCACAAAAGAGCTGTGTTGGTAACTGTTTATTTTATTATTTATAGTCTTATTGCTAATTCCTAGGCCAATTCACCTGAAGCAAAAGTCCAATGTCTCTGTCAGCACCTATGATCTAAGGTCTAATTATTTTCTCATGAAGGTGTCTGAAAGTGGTGACAATATTCAAAAACATGTGTGTGATGTTGGCCAGTAGAAAGGACTTTCAGCCATAAGAATATGACCACCAATATTATGATTACCAAATAATGATCATGGGAAAACTTTTGTCTTTTTTTTTTTCATTCTAAGTTGTAATTGTCAATGCAAATGTCGGAACTTGCTTAGATGAAAGATTATCATGACCAACTTTCTTATATCTAACTATATCCAACTTTGTCTTTTGCTAAAAAACGCTTACAAACTGCTTTAACATTTTCAGTACCAATCCAGTAACAAATATTGTTCTAAAATGGTTGTCGTATTGTGATGGCTGTAATCAGGTTAAGGCCTCTTTACATCTGTTTATTTTCAGTTTGAACTCTTACTGTACAAGCAATTCTAAAAATCAAATGTTCCTGTGTGTTTTTAAAGTCACCATAATGGACTTGGACACTGTTAGCATCATTTTAATAATTGCTAGGTATACTCCCTTGTGCCATATAGTTCAAACCCACAGTCTAAGGGGCTTGTTTTTGAATGTGTCCTCTGCAGGACCTGGCCCGATGGAAGAGCAGGCGGAGGAGCATATCTCAGGACTTGATCAAGAAGGAGGAGGAGAGGAAGATGATGGAGCAGCTTCTGACCGGAGAAACTGTAGTCCCCCACAGGCGCAGGAGCGTCAAGACCTACAGGGAGATCGTGGAGGACAAGTCAGTGCATGGGGAATCACTGCTCTTTTCATTCAGGGTTTTGATTCATTTTGTTAGTGGTGACAGGTGTTACATTCAATATTGAAGAGCCTCAAAATGTCCATAATGGATAGGAATTGTAATAGACAAAAGACAAATCAACAGATATTAGAGTCCGAGAAAAAGACACACGAAGAGTGACAATCTGTCCTATGCCAGTGGTTCTCAACCTTTTTTGTCTGGCCCTTGAGGTCTTTCATTACACTCTGAGTACTGCCGGCCTCGATGGTTTTGTTGACAGTTAGAAAATGAATGACTAAAACTCCAATTTATCAGATAAACAATGCTAAATACCCTCAAACTCTCGCTCTTTACAGTTAAATGTTTTAAATAGCTTTTCTTTGAACGTAATAATCAAAAAAATATAATTCAGTTTTATCTTATTTTTTCATCTGAAATGATTCCAAGTACCACCTGCTAAGCTCTGGCGTATCCCCAAGGGTCCCCATACCTCTGGTTGGGAAACACTGCTATATGCAATATAGGTAATATATGCAACGATTTGTAGAGGTTTTAAAAATATATATATACTGTATATTATTAATTTAAAAAATATCACAGATCATCAATTTTGGCTTGTCAAATAAAAAAATCTGATCGTGGAATAAGTGTTGTAACACTTGCAATAAGACAAATTCAAGTAAATTGAGATTATTGTTAACCTGGGAATACCCATGCTGCTCGGGCTCGAATCTTTTCGAACTGCTACACAGCCTGGAAACCATGGCCCAGATCTTCGCAGGGATTTGGGGACCAATCACAGCACGGGGAGGGACGGCAAGACCATGACGCAACAACACTATTGGACAGACTGGATTAGCTGAGGCTCATGCGTCATCGAGTACAATTGATACGATTGGCTCTGGGCTACGTGTAGATGCATATGATCGACATTCGTAGCGCCCAATAAATGGCTACGGACATTCGTAAAGCACCCCTCTCCTACGAGAAAATGAACGGGTGGTTCCCAGACTAAATATTCACTTGTGATATTTAGTCTGGTGCTAGCCAGGCTAATTTATTGTCTAATTGTACAAGTTTTTTTTTGTTTTCCAAAGATCCAAACTGTCTTGGCTATAATGTCTCCCCTTAAATAAGTCTGAAATTTCTGATAAATGTATAGTATTTATTTTATGCACATTGTAAATCTCTGCCTTTCTAGATTCTGTCAGTCTGCCCCAGGGGAAGACAATAGTAGCTTACCACCATCAGCATGGAGTGAATGAGCCCCCTCCCTTTCCTGTGTGAAGCGCTTTGGGTGTGACTATGTCATATGAAAAGCGCTATACAAATAACATTCCCTTTCCCTTTTATCCTTTTGTCCAGAGAGAAGAGGGAAGAAGAGCTACGCATGGCCTATAAGAATGCCAGGAGCCAACAGGAGGCATCGACCATCCTGCAGAGATACGCCCAGCGCTTCTCCATCAGTGAAGCCATCCTGGAGCGTCTGCAGCTGCCCAAACTCTTAGACCGCAGCGTATCGGCTGACCCCTCCTGCCCCTTCCCCCTGTCCATCTCCCTCTCCCCCACCTCTCCTGACCCGCCCGACGTGGACCCCAACGGGCCCCTGAGGTTCCTGCGCCAACAGTCGGCCCCCGGCCCCAAGTTCACGTCCACTCTCGAGGCGCGAGTGGAGGAGTATCCCAAAGAGTCGCCCCACAAACCCCAGATCAGGTCGCGGTCATCTGAGCCCCCCTCCACCAGAGTGCTGTCCCCCAAACCGGTGCCTTTACTGACGCCCAAGCCTTACTTCCAGTCGCGGACCTCCACGGACACATGGGGCGGCAAGGTGAGGGCATAAGTGTTAGTTCAAGCTTTTCATTTTAGGAAGTTTCAGAGCCAGCGTTCCGAAGATGTCTTTGTGTCCTATTGCCCCTTTGCAATAGTCAAAATGATTACAGCTGAGCCAGACATATGACACAAAATAAGGTTATGGTTAAGGGGCAAAGTTTGTCATTTTCATTTTCAAGCCAGGCTAATGGTCAGAATCATCTGGAGGATTCACCTATTGTGCATGTTTTGGGGTGATGGAGTAGACTGAAAGAAACCCATCCAGACACGGATAACATGCAAACTCCACACATAACGGCCCGCCCGGTCTGTGAGGTGACAACACTAACCGCTCAGCCGCCATACTGCTTTTCAGATCTACTTGATAGGAATTACGTTGTTACGGCAGATGTGTTTGTGACGAACCACAGACAAAACAGATGAAGAGTTAATTTGCAAAAGCAGATTTTTTTGCTAAATTGATCAGGATTTTTATGACTGTAGTCTACATGTGACATCAGTAAAACTAAAGTAACATAACATTTTTGGTGTGCTAAAATTAGATCTGGTCACTAAGAACACTGCTATGCAAAGAGAAAATGACAAGCATAAGTTATTTTTTGACAATGGCATTTTGTGCAAATGAACTCTTCAGATGTAAATGAGGCAGACAAAACCAGGTCTAAACTAGGACTATAATCTCATATACCCTCGAACCAGATCCAGATAGGTATGTCAAGGTTAACCGGTTTTATGATTACTGTGGCTATAAAAGCTCACTGTAGGTCAGTGGTAAGGATTTTTGAAAGCGCTGTCACATCTCATGAGGCTGAAGAAACAGCATTCGGGGGTAAAAATCCTCTAGGGCACTAGGAGTATTGCCAACAACTTCACGATACGTATCCCGATACAAGTGCATCCTGGTACAGTGTCCATAATACAATACATATTCCAAAGAAATGTATGAATAATCTTATAGGTGTACTAAATACAGTACAAGTTTTTATTATGCTAAATATGCTCAGTAATGTAAACCTACTATTGCAGCAGTTAGTGTGTGAAGTTCTGAATTAACTATGGGGTCAAACAAGCACATTGAGTAGTCCAAAAGTTGGTCACATGCGCTAACCTCATGTGACCAACTCTGAGCAAGATTGCAGAAAGTGAGCAATTGAAACTGTCAGGTATGTAGAAAAACCTAAACTGGTCTGATCGAAAAGAAAGTACTTAAACAAAGCATATTGGATGAATTTTTATATTGAGCACAGCCCTAAAATGCACCCCAAAACACATGAAGTCAGCAACAGGTACGTGCAAAGAGCAAATCTTGCCCATCTTCTCATGACATACTAACACTAACACATACTAATGAGCATGTGTCTTTGCGTTCCAAGAATCTAAACATGAGACTTAAATAGGTTAGGTCCTCATCCAAATCCATTCTTTTATTACACACTGCACAAATAGCATATTCTGCGTCTAGCTGGCACCTTTCAATACTGTTTCCTAACCCAAGGGTGAAAGCATAATCATGAAAGATGCATAGATAGTAATAGGCTGAATGTTCAATTGGTTTTCAATTAATACAATATTACAAAAATGTATGTGTATGTCTTTCTAATTACTACATTTAGATTCTGTAAAGGTTTTGAGAAATTCTTAGCATTTTCTTCCTTAATTCCACTTCGAGCCACCCTTAGGTCCAAACTAGGACAGCAACACTTGGACGAAAAACCAGGCCTAACCCGCTCTAAAACCAGATCTGCGCCCAGACTAAACGGGCATCAACACAAAACCGTGGATTAGCGGAGCCAGTGAAGCTGAGCGCTCCTCTTTGGGAAAGCCTTGTGAGGATCCTGAGAGGAGCCCGGGCTTTCTCAATGGGCCGCTCTGTTCCCTATTGACTTAAGAAGTTGACAAGTAGGCCGCTCTCAATGTGGAGTGGGATACCGGCGTACAAAGGGGGCCCACACATGGCGGTCAGCGAGAGGAGGGGGGGGGGGTGTCTTAAGTTACGGCTCACTGAAGGCTCCTGGCGTATATAGGTTTGCGCTGCTTTGTGGTGCAGGCCCGTATAGCGTCGGCGGGCTGCGTGAATGGGACAGGGCGGACAAAGAGGAGAGAGGATTGTAATGACCACAAATGAGTGCTCTGGGCTTATAGACGTTTCTAATTAGGTCATTAATCATGCGCATATAGCAATCTAATTAGATCGCTCCGAGGCTGAGCTTTTCCATATGTCATTTTCGCGGTACAGATTTCATATATTAGTTAGGGTTATTTTTTTTTGTCCTATTATTATATAATTGTTTTTAAATTACAAGTCAGTTTCCTGGGATAACAAGCCCATTAAACAGTCCCGTTTGTGCTTCAGGGGCTTTGAGCTATTACCATATTATGTTCATGCTTTTTCTTTGAGTTTGTTTCGTTTCATTCATGTTTGTATTTCAACACTCTTTCTCCTGCGTAAGTGCTTGAAAACATCTTCCCTATCATTATTTCTGAGCTCAAATAGCCATCATTACCAAACATAACTTGCTGATGTGGTTTTAAAAATTGAGGTGGAGGACAACTGAAAATGATGTCAAAATGTAGATTTCTACTCCTACTTTCTCTGTAATTCCTGGCCAATCCACATGAAACAATAACAAAAGCAAAAAGTCCAAAGTCTTCTCTGTCAACATGTGAACTAAGGTTATCATAAAGGTGTCCAAAAGTGGATACAATATTGAAAAACATGTGTGGGATGCTCGCCAGTAGAAAGGACTTTCAGCCGTAAGAATGATATGAATCCAATCACATGAGGAAATTTCTTTCAAAAACTGTTTCTCTCCCATAGAGTTGTATTGGCACCTGCTCCAACTGAGATAGAATTATATGGTCAAGGTCAAGGTCAAGTTTATTTATATAGCACATTTTAAAAACAGACAGGCTGCCACAAAGTGCTTTCCATACACAATAAAAATATAGACTGTATATATAAAAAAAATACAAAAAGTATGGAACCGCTAACATCAGAGTCTCATTTAGCTTGAATTAAAAGCCAGGTTAAAGGAATGCGTCTTTAGCTGCGACTTGAAGCTCTCCACAGAGGAGGCAGCTCTTATGTACAAAGGGAGAGAGTATATAACGTGAACGCCACCTGTCGGTATCGGAATCCATATTGGTTTTGTTGATTCCAGGATTGTTTGAAATCAGATCGAATGTGGAAGTGAAAAAGCCGACATTGCACATCAATAATGACTCGTGGACAACAAGCGACAAGTAGATATGCCATTATTGTAGCCTGGTAAAACACACGGCAATGAGCCGTAGACGAGCAGAAAGAGCAGTTGAAAATATACCTGGCCAATCAGAGCGTCTCAGTGTCTCACTGAGCAAGCGTCACCTTTGGTTTCCGCCGTGGTAAAAAAAAACAATGGCGACCACAATAGAGCAAACCTTTACAGCCGCTCTCTCGTCTGTGTTCAATTACTTGGGAATATCTTTAAAACCACAACAACAACAAGCTATAAAAGCCTTTATTTTGTTTTCTCACTTGTAGAAGCTGTTTGTTGGTCTCCTTCTGGCTCAGCGTTTGCTTTGTGTCATTTTGCAAACACTGCCAAGTCTCGCTCAAGACGTGCGATAACACCGACACAACTTCTGCACGCACAGACTTTGCCTCGGTCTTGTGAAAAAACAAACCCAAGTCCGTACATCTTTCAAAAATGTCTTCCCCTTGTGTCGCAGTTGCAAAATTTGGCACAGAATTAGATATATCGCCTTGAATTCGTAAGCTTCTCTTACACAAACAACAGAAATCATTAACAGAAGCCCGCCTAGCACTGAGCTCCATCTTCCACTGTCAACTTTCCTGTTGCGCTGTCGTCACATCCGCTGTGTTCTGATTGGCTGGTATACGCCTGTTTGTCCCGCCTTAGTCCCGCCTCAGCAGAGCTCTTCCTGCAGCAGCATCTCCAGATTAGTCTCCAGTTTAAAATAAGCAGGAGACTAGTTTGGATGCCATCGATGTATTTAGTCATTGTTTATTAAATCTAGCCCTCTCATTTACGCAGGTGGACGGTCTCCTACGAGTGAACGGGGACACGGGCAGTGACGGTCTGCCCTCCACTCCGGACAGCAGCCTGGGACTGGACTCCCCGGTGTTCCAGCCCTGCACCCCCACCTCCTCCTGCACCCCCAGCACCTCCCCGGCCCCCGTGTTCTCCCCGGCCTCTCCGCTCACGCCCGTATCGCCACAGACGCCGAGCCCAGTGCCAACCGACGACCAGGAGGTGCCAAAGGACAAGTTTCAAGTTCCACCAGAAGAAACCAACGAGGAGAGAGTACAGCTGAGTCGGCCCAGCTCACTACCCACTGTACGCTTTGTGTCTGTTATTAGAATTAACATGAGCGATAGTGCTATGCTGCATGATCCCCGACTTTCCACTTGTTTGGGAGGAAGGAAGAACCGTTTATTGACATTATATCTGATGTCTGCAGTCATTTTAAGTGCAAAGAGAAAAAAAAAGGAATTGAATCGAAACTTCTTTTTGGGCCTAGTCCTACCATAGGCTAATATTGGCTACACTTTCATGTTTTTGTATATCCTTTAATGTGTTTAGAGACTTCACTCATAAAAATAATAAAATTGTATTTTATTGTTGCAGGAATTGCAGCGGTCAGACGAAAGCCCACGCATTACAGATAAACAGTTAGCTGCGAGCGAACCAGCACCTCACTCAGGTGGGCACATTCCTCCCTGACTTATTGTGGTTATGTGTCATCATAACCCGGTGTAATTGTGTATGGACAAAGATTTTGAACATTTTGTGTGTGTTTTATATTGTTTCTAGATGCCAAAACAAAACATGAGTGTGTGGAATCATCTAGTCAACCAAAACTCCAGTCAGAAGAAGTCAGCCAAGTAACGTCACAGGTAAGACTGGTCTGGCAATGATGGGACCGCTCTATATGGATGTTACACTATTAAAAAAATAAAAAGATATTCATTTTAATTACAGATTATTTCAGTCATTTAGTAGTTCAGTAGCAAGGACCACACCACAACCTGATGCCTTTGTGAGAATTTATTGAGTGACAGAATTCTGTAAGAGTGAAGGTGGGCAGATGAGACTTTGGTTGGGTGCTCTGTCTCCGATGGCGCTGTCTGCCCACCAGCTTTGGGACCTCCCCTCTCTGCAGGAAGATCAGTGCTGAAAGACAAAACATGAGAAATGGGAAGGGACGGTGGGTCGACAGTTTAAACAATGGAATGAAGGGCTAGGCTGGTTAAGAAGGGAGGTAGTAGAGGTGTGGCTGGTCGTGAGGGAGTGGTTAGAGGAAAAGGAGGTTGGGACCTGGTCCCGCTCCTGAACCTCTGTTAATAGATATTAACTCCATTTATGCATTTAAGTTGGTATTTTTTCTGGTTTAGACACTGCTTTACATCCAGACATCCAGTAATTTTGCCAAAGTTAGACCAACTTAATTCATAATTTCATCTTGATTTAGGATCTTGTTGGTGCTGCTTGGAAAATATTTTATGGTGGGAAAAGTTAGTAGTTAAGTGACAATCACTGACAAATTGCTGCACAATTTTGGAAAAAAATACTTGAAAAGTGTAGTAGTTGTAGTTTCAATTATATTTGTGATTTATTTTATAGGGTTTACTGCTATACAACAGCTTATCGAGATTCAATGGAGAGAAGATATTTTGTTTAAAAATATTCTACTCCCTGTTTACTTTGAACGTTTCTTACTGGTTGATGACTTCTGTCCTTCAGCACTTCAGTCTGTATTTCCTGGTAACAATTGCATGATGGTTCAAACCGGAACTGTCCTCCACATATTTAAACCCCATTATCCAACATTGGGCCAGTTCTGAGACCTTCTGTTGCAAGCCTCATTGTTGGATGAAAGAAAAGTTTATTTTTTATGAACTGCTGCCTGAGGGGGGCGCTCCAGACCGAATACTCAGCTCTGCAGCTAGTATTTTACAGCTAACTTCTAATCCTTGCAGAGACATTATTTCAATTCATAAAACATAAAATATCATTCCTCAGACAGAGACAAAACAATGTTTTTAGGTACAGTATGTTTTTAAGCCTGATAATCATAATATGTCCACTTTAACATTATCATTTGTACTATATACTTGCTCTCTCCTAGTGTCAGTAAACAACAATATCTTGTGATTTGTATATCCTTCGTCAGCTGTGGTTGTAAATAATGCTCCCATGTTCTCCTTTGCTCTGTGCAGACCAGTGTTTCCTTGTGTCAGGAGTGGAGGCGAGACAGTGCACCCTCCAGCCGGTCCGCTCCAGGGTCAGTCGGGCCTCACCCGTCAGCAGACAACACAACAGGTGAGCGCCGAGGCCTTGAGAATGCTTGATTTTCCTTGGCTTTGTCTTGCAGACCCTTAGCTGGCATTTTCTATCCTCAGTTAGTGAGTTTAAGTTCATTTTTTAGACGGCTTTTTTCCACAAATTCTCACTTTCTAATAAAATCGATGAATGAGTATCTAATATGCATCATTTACTTCCACATATAACAATAGATCAATCACATGATGGACTCACAATACTCCAGGAATGATTTTGAAGAGGAAAAACATCGTGGTAGAAAACTTTAAAAGCCTGATTTTGCAAACTACCCTCTTTAATCAATCATTAGACATGAATTGTGAAAATTGTATAATCGCTGGTTATGTAAAACTAACACATTTTCATACCATGACTAATTAGAATTAATATAAATATTGTTTCCCCATTGCATTGCCCCTTTATCGTCCCAACCTGTGCCCCTCCCCTGGATCCTTCCATACATCTTTACTTAGACCTGGCAAACAGTGTCAGATCTCCACTGTCCGGTAGCAACCCTAAGTTACGATGGGAGTTCTTCACTCAGCCAGGTAAAGTCATTCATTTTCACTGGGCTTTGTAAAGGTTAGGAGCTGGAGGGGTGTGTCTAAGTCTTCAAACCCTATGCAGTCAGTATATTGTTTAGCCTATAAAAATATGGAAAATGACATCAATGAGGAAACGTCTTACTTTGCTTATTTGTTTGCTTATACATGGGTTTCCAGTGACGTCACGCGTAGTTTTGACCGCCATCTTTTGGCCTGAAGTGGAATGCCACACTACAATACAATACAATACAATACCAGCACCACAACAATCAGTAATACAGTATCACTAGGCCAACTGATTGACCACAGTATTTGTATGTCATTGTGATGAATGCTAACGCAGATAATTGCAAAAAGAGGGCCCCAGAAAGCGCACATGGCTAGCCTATACATAAACAAACAACGCATTGCTATGTTTACAAGGCAAAGACGCAGCCAGGACAGAGCAGGAGGCTACCACACAGGCCAAAGATCTATCTCCACTCCTGAGACTAAATGAACACATTGAAGAGATAACAGACAACCTTTCTCTATGATTTTTACTGTTTGTAGTGTCAACAGAGCCTCAGTCAGAGTCTGTGTTTAGGCTGCTAAAGCAGTTAGCATGTAGCGCTAACGGCTAGTGCATTTAGCCTCTACACAGTAAACACTATGTCACTGTCACTGCAAAGAAATTACAGTAATAGCTTAGCTCTTACCTCTGTCACATGTTGTACTAAGGCTAGATGTTTAGACTGTGGTTCAGGGTGTCCTCATGGAGAGGTTTGTGCTTGTAGCTGGTTAGCAGCAGCTGTAGCTAATGTGCACCAATGGTCACAAATGTTATCCAAATGGCAGGCTTTGTTGTCAGTAACTCTCCAGGCGGTTCTCTGTCTGAGGTGTAATTTTCAGATGTAGCATCTTGGGCATAGATGCATAGGCTGATACACTGTTGTACTAGCCAGTGGGCTACAAAATGGCGGACCTGACACCACTGAGGTCACGTGACTCTATCACTGAAACCCATGTATAGCCATTGAAGTCTACAG
>OMNZ01036039.1:0-17800 GCA_900303255.1 Lesueurigobius sanzi | reverse complement strand
AAATCAAGACACCAGGAGCTTAAGAGAAAAACTACAGAAAATGGGTCATACTCCCAGCAGCCCACCCAACTGTATACCACACCTTTAGGCTTTTATTTATTCAATAAAAATAAATAAAACAAGCCCATTTTGATAAAATAAAATAAAACTAGTACTTTTTATTATAGTACAGCTATAGTTTGACAAGTAATTTCACAAATAATTGTGATTAACTGCAATTAATTGCTGGATTTATTTAATTGCGATTAAGAAAATTAATCGCGATTAATTTTCTGCAGATTTGCGATTAATTAGTTAATTTTTTTTAATCGATTCCCGGCCCTAATATTTATGTTTATGGTTGTAAACCATTTTAAGTTGGCCAATCATTTTATGGGATATGCCTATACCATTGAAAAGTACAGGACCCCATTTTCCAACTGCGCAATAAGTTTCAGGCATTTCAGCGTTTTTGAAATGTAGAATTAAAATGAAATGTTAATGTGTTTATCTGGAGTTCAAGATCGGGAGTTTCCCGTCAAGATGGAGTGCCTTTGTCGGCGTGACGTCATGTGGAAGGCACCTATTGTGCTGAATGTCCCTCCTTTTCACGGACAGTTTGAACAGGAGCCATTCCAGATTTCAGAAGTAGACTGGGGCAGATATTTTGGTGGGTCATGGTTGTGTTGTGAGCGCACTTGGCAGCGTTGTGTAGTGCAGTTCTTCTCAAGTGGGAACCCTTCACTGTGTGGGGAATGAGTCCCCTCCATGTTTGAGAGCTTTTCACAGTCTGTTCTTCACTCCCTTAAAAATTAATTCTAAAATCACACATTTCCTAATTGTTCAACAGTCAAAGGACCTGCTGTAAATATTATTTGTTATCTAAAATGCACCAGAATGCAGGGAATCCTCCTCCTGACCTTCCACTTACAGGGGTGGTTATTCTGACATCCCACTTCTGAAAACCTTGTGACACCCATGGGCTCTCCATAGAAAAAATATTTGGAGTTCCCTCTCCTAGACATACTGTATCTGGTGATATTGTGCATACGGTCTCCAATGCTACAAAGCCCAATTGCTATTTGTAATTTGCTCATCATTGTGTATAAATGAGCTTATAAAAACATATATTAAACACCATTAGTGGAAGTTCGGGTTCAGGAGAAAAGAAAACAAATCAGATTTAGTATTTGGTGATCCGTTATGAGTAAAATTGTGCCGAACTGGTCGGGGAGGGGAGGGGTGGCAGCTGGAGTGTCCAATCAGAGCCTGTGCACCCTCTGGTCACCCCTCAGGCACCGTGAAGGTAGAATGACTTGGATACACAATAAAGAGCAGATAGCAAGACATATATAAATCTAACAATATTTACAAGGAGTATAAAAAAAAAATACTAATATCACAATACTACAATGAAAAAAATCAAATCTACAAAATCAAGAGGTGAAAAAACGACTTGCCTCAATCAAGATGAATGTAATCATAGAGCGGGCAGCCCCAGGGCACATATGAATATAGATGTAGCTTTCCATCACCAATGTGTCTGGGAATGAGAAATGAGCCATACAGTGAAGCAACTTAACCTCTTAAACCCCAGCGTGGCAAATTTGGGTCCTGTAGGGTATAAGAGGTTAAAGCTGTTTTGGTTGACAGTCCATTCAGTTGCAAATGAATCGAAGTGGACACTTCTAACAAATGTAAGCACCATCTCGAAGGCCGAACGAAACTCCTGGGAGCGCTGAATTTGAGCACCCCTGGGTTAGATAATGTTCTGGGTCTTTATTTGCACAGGACTCGGTGAAGTGGAGGCAGGGATCTCTGAACCTTTAAGAAAAATCTGTCACTTGCCCCAAAAATGATCAAAATTGCCGACTTTACGTTTCTTTAGAGTGGACCTGAGTTTTTATGTTTTCAAATCACAATTGAATCTTCGAATTTTGGTATTTGATGGTGCTTTTCTCAACTATTTTGGGCCCACTGCGCCTTGTGTGTCCAATTTGGGTCCTGTGGGGTAGAAGAGGTTAAGGGTTAAAAAGTATTTGGAGAAAATAGGATTCAAATACTGAGTGAGTGTTGGAGGATCTGATTTGTGTTTGTGTTCTGTTATTGTCATCAGAAAGACAAAATACTAAACAATATTTTACATTTTTACCATTTTAGGCATAATGGGCACACATCCCCCATTTCCTGAAGTAAATGTTTTACTGATTTCTCAAGAACAAATACAAAGTATAATGTCACCTCAAGCAAATCTAACTCATTATAACTTATGGCCCCTCTTTGTACCATTTCACAGTACCAGACTCCCAGTGTGAGGAGTACACAGCATTTGTCACTGCGTATGGTGTCCCAGCAGGAGAGCTGTATCTCAACAAACATCATTTATGTAATTGATCCATGGGCTGTAGCTGAGATAATTGCATAAGTTAATCAGCACTTTGCTCTGGATTAAACTAAATACGGTGAACTAAAGGGATTGTGTTATGCAAAATCGACTTTTAGCAGGAGTTATACACAGATATATATTTTGACAATATTAGACGATAAAGTAATCATCTGTATTGATCATATGATGATCATAATTTGACCTGTATCGTCAATAATAAACTTACCAACTCATAATTACAGCCTCTCTGCCGCAGCATTGTTTCTCCAACCAGGAAGGAAGTGTAGTTTGTAGGTCTATGCACCTTGAATATGCAAATGAATAGCCCTGCCCTTCAAGAATCAGATAGTAGAGCATGAAGTGAATCTAAAAAAGCAAACTTCTGAAGCTGAGAAACCGAAAATGCAAGGATTGTTTGTTGCTGAAACAAAAAGAGGCTGATGTTGTAAAAAGCATCGACACCAATTGAAAACGATTGGATTGTCATTGAAATAACGCCGACTCAAAATAACTGGATTGCAGCACTAGCGTTGAAAACAAATCAACCAAAAAGTTATGAAGACTGCGATGTCTGCATAAAAACAAAATCAGATTACAAAAGCAATATTTTATTTTTCAATTACATTCTATTCAATGCCAACTGTTTAGAGTTTAGATGGGGCTCCAGCCTGTTCTCATTCGGCACGACCCGAACCGGACCCAAAGCTATCACTTTGGAAAGCATGAGCCTGAGTCTACCCAAGCACTTTTATATTAATATATATATTAATTTGCTTTGGGAGTGTGACTGAGGGAATCAGTGTATTTAGCCAGCCTACATGACTCCTCCACCTGTGGCATTCACCGGACCTGGTCCTGCAGCACCTCCTCCTCTATTCAGTCTCTCCTCGCCTCTCGTTGATCATCGTCGTTAAATACTGCAGCAGCTGCCTTTGCAGACTTTCATTCAGCATTTAGCCTACACTATGCTCTCACTAGACATCTGGCTAAAACACTGAGAGACGAGAGAGAGGCACTCGCTGACCCACGCCACTAAAACATGATCAACTAACACGTTTCCCGCACCGCCCACAACACCTCCCCTCCCACCACCCCCTGTCCACGGAGGCTTAGCAAGACTGTAGGAGCGCTCACACCAAAGGCTGCGGGGATGCCACAGATGTCCTTTTAACATTCAAAATATATGGTAGACGTGCCAAGAGATCGCGTCCTGAGCTGGCCATTTGAAGCTTTTCTTGCTTCAAGCTTCTGCCTTGCGTCCCGAGCTTTCCAAGCGGCAGACGCCAAAGTTAGAAAATCTGAACTTTTGGAGAAAGATGCAGCGCGGCAACCAATCAGAGGCTCGAGTGAGTTTACATCCATTCACGAGCACCAAGGGCAATGATCCCCTTTTCTCGGCTCTCCTCCCTCCTCGTAGCATCACATTTACATCCTGTCTATGCTCTCAGGTGAATTATACTGCCCTTTTAGCGCACTGTGGGTTAAGCACTGCCCTGAGATGAAGGAAATATTGTCTCGCTGTAGCTCAGGGCGTTGGTATCAGGAGTGTGCTGTCTCCATGCTGCAGAAATGTGACCCAAAAAAAGTGAGAGAAAAGGGGCAGAGGGCAGAGGTGGATAACTTGCTGAAGGGCCGAGAAGCAGGCAGCAGGCTACAACCACGTAGAAGAGGAGGTGAAATCTGCCATTGTAGTTACAGACCGTCAGCAACAGAGAAGTCCCTCCCAACACGCACTCATTTCCAGACCTTTTGCCGCGCTTCACGAGTGTCTGACTAGTATTGTCACCAGCGTCTCTTCAAAATACACAAGCGTCCAAATCTGGCTTTTCAAGCGTTTTGCTGTCCAAAAAGCCTTTGGTCTGAACACACCTTATGAGGCAAACTACTGGCAGGCTACAGCCTATAAGCCTTTTTTTAATGTAAAAAGAAAAACTGGAAGCCCTACCCGACGTCTCAAAACTCGGGCCGAGCTCAGGCCTAAACTCTAAACCCTCGAGCCGTTAGTATTTTGTTTTTGGCTTCCTGTCGCTCCCCTCTCAAGTGACGCCCAGCTGATCGGCTTCAGCTGAGCATCATTGTTCTCATCAGGAGATATAAGCGACACAATTTGTTTTCGTGGCAGTTATATTTTGGTTAAATTAGTTTCCATCAGCTAGAGCTGCCCAATTAATCAATATCGAATGGACGTCACAATTTTAAATACTGCAATAATCTCTCTGCAAAATGCTGAGTATTGTTTTGTTTTTTCCCTGCTCTGTTTCGCTGGCGTATGACTGAAGAACATGTTCACTAAAATCAGATGTTCTTTCCTAAAATCTGGTTTACTAAACCAGACTTTTTAGGCCACATCTGCGGAGGTCAACGCTACTAAAAATGTACAAAAGAAGAAATAAACATACTTCATAGTTTTCCCATTATTTCATACATAACGAGGTTGCACACTTACAACTAAACCAACACATAGATCATCCTTTTCTCTGTTATACAAATTCCTGGCATGTTTTAACAGCGGTGAACGTGGCACCGCTGCTCTGTCTCTTTGTACGCAGGAGGCTAATTTGACATTCTGGGCAGAAACGTATAGCATAACGGCGCTGTAAGGTATGCAGGAAATACAAGGCCGTCTGCACAGCGCGCACCTTGTCTCAGCATCTTTGTTGACAGGAGACGGAGCGTTAATTGGCCGCCGTCTGAAGTGTTTGAAAGGGAATGCTGAAGTGCGCCGAATGCTTGATGTTCAGAACCATTCCGCGGTACATTGTAAAGCACCACTCGAGCGTTTCACACGATCATTAAGAGCTCTTATGCTTTCTGTATACAATGGTTTCTGGAAGCAGTCCCGTGTAATAATACTTATGTCTGATACGTTTCTGTCTGGGAAATGGATGGAACACGGAGAAGCACAGAAATAAACTGGTATGAATGTTCAGAAATGGCCCTGCGTGATTTGGACTCATCTGTGTTCAGTTTATACCAGATTTTTCAAACCTTGTACCATAATCCATAGATCTTTGTATCAATAGAAAATACATTTACATAATTTTAGTATCAAGCAGCAACATAATAAAATAGGACTTTAAATACACGCAAAAAATGTTCTCTTGAGTTAGATTCACTGGATTTAAGTATGTTTAACCCTAATTGGAGTAATTCTGTCCTGCCAATGGAACATTCCCCTTTATATCTAGTAAGGTGACATGTTTTTACTTGTTTTAGGTGCAAAAATACTTATTCCATTGTTAACAAGACAAAACAAGCTGAAATGTTCTTATTTCAAGAAATTTAAGCTTGTTATTTTTTTTTTTCCAGTGTGGATCTGAAAACTTTCTGAATCCACTGTAAGTGCTTCATTTACTAAGCGTTTGCACATGCAAAATGGACAATTAGTGCTAAAGTGGTGCAAAAAGCAGGTCCAGTTGAGGTTCAGGTTTTGTCACCAACAATATAAACCGTGTCTAATGATAAATCAGGTGCAAGACACTATAAAATATATGTATTTTTTAAAGATGCTTTAGAATAAAGTTATACTTCTTCCTTCTCCAACTTTAAAATAAAATGGTAGTAATTATAAGTAGAACTTGCAATTTAGAACGTGATTTAAGAAACCCAACCCTAAAGCTGGGCATACACTGCGATTTGAGACTATTTAGATTTTTGATGACATTTAAAGTTATGCGAGTTTCAGTTTGCTTCACGCCATTAGCTGCTCACAACGAGCGTTCAAGTCATAATCGTCGCAGGGTTTTCTGACATATTGGATATTTATCGTGAGGTCCCAGTACTGCTGTAGCGCTGCTTAGGCCAAGTGAAAGCAGCGTGTATGCAGTAAATACAGCTACGGGAGCCGGGGGAAGTCTAGGGAGGAAAGAGAGAGGTTGCGGGCAGAGCGCACAGAGAGGGAAACATACCTCTGATAATGTCTCTCTGAACAAACGTAGACACGAAAGTTTAGCCATTATAGGCTGTAATTTAAGCTAGGCTACTTTTCATCTGTCGCTGAAATTGGCCTCATCCACTTTTAAATGGCTGATTTGGCACGTTCAAAACCGTCTCTAAAATCACACATGTAGAATGGCCAACTTAAGTCTTTCAGCAAATTGAAGACAAAAAAAGAACTGTCACAGTAGCACTTAAAAAATAACATCACTTACTGTAATTTATCAAGAGAGGTGCTTAAATCGGAGGACTTCGTAGATAAACAAGCATGGCTACCTCGGAGGACTTCGTGGATAGACAAACATGGCTACCTCGTAGGACTTCGTAGATAATGCTGGTCAGGTTGGTCCACAATGGCGGCGCACGGAGTTGCAGCGGCTCAGGATCTACCCTCCATCTGATCTATGTAATTTCGTTGTACATTGTATAATGACAAATAAAGCGCTTCACTCCTAAAGTAGAGTTTATGGAAGATTTTTTGTGTCGTCACATTGTGAATTTTAAATGTCTTTGAATTTTACGCTTTGAATTTTTTTAACACTGAAAAAACATCTTTTTCGCATTTTTTTGTCTCCAAACTTCAGCCACAACATTTTCAGTTCAGTGTTTTACATTTTAAATATTCACTTTATTATTTTTCAACACATCAAATACAACTGTCTAAATTCAGAGTATAAAATTCAAAGTAAAAAAAAATTCAAATAGAAAAATTCACCCATCAAATATTCAATGTAAAAAAAATTCAAGCTCTTAAATTCAACATAAGAAATTCAGAGTATGAAATTTGCAGTGAAAAATTTCACAGTAAAGTTCCTGGACATCGAGACCTGAGCAATCGATCCAGAGTGAGTCTTAACCAGCCTCTGGTTCAACAGGAAACTGTACAAGGACCAATCAAAATGTTCAGATTTGACTCGTTAAAGCCTGAACTCTGTCTTTCTCATTTGTTAATCCTGCCCACAGAAGACATCAGCCAATAGCCAATCTTGTGTCTCTCCTTTTCAGTCTCCAGGATCGATTGCTCAGGTCTTGATGTCCAGGAACTTGACTGCAATTTTTTTCACTGCGAATTTCACTCTGAATTTCTTGAATTTAAGCTTGAATTTTTTTACATAGAATTTTTTAAGGGCAAATTTTTCTATTGGAATTTTTTTCTACTGTGACTTTTACACTTTGAATTTAGTCTGTTGTATTTGATGGATTGAAAAATAATAAAACCAATATTTAAAAGGTGAAATTTTCATTTTGAATGTAAAACACTGAACTGAAAATTTAGTGACTGAAGTTTGGAGACAAAAAAATTCAAAGATGGTTTTTCAGTGTTAAAAAAATTCAAAGCGTGAAATTCAAAGACAATTAAAATTCACAAAGTGACGACACAAAAAATCTTCCATAGAGTTCGGGTCGCGAGCACAGAGCTGGGGGTCCCAAGATAATTTCAAGATGTTAAAGGTGCATTGTGGAACTTTTTATGTAAAAGCAAATTGACATTAGTGCGTATTAAAGTTTTACTGATCCAAGTGCTGTTGGTGACGTGTGGACAGGAGGGCAGGTGTGGGTGTTTACTTGTAAAATGTCTTTCTTCTCAAACTTACAGACATCACTTTAAAAGGTTGCATTCAATTATTTTCCAGTTGGAGCAGGTGCCCACACAACCCTTTGGTAGAGAAATTGACAACCGTTTTCTCTGATCATTATTTGATAGTGATTGGATTCACAAACCAATTTTTCTTATGGCTGAAAGTCCTTTCTACTGGCCAACATCATGCACATGTTTTTCAATATTGTTACCACAATAATTAGACCTCAGTTCATATGTGCTGACAGAGAAGACATTGAACTTCGTGGCAGTCTTTCTTTCATGTGGATTGGACCAGGAATTACAGAGACATTAACAATAAACTAGAGGTCTGCATTTTGGCAGTTACCATAGCTACCAGCACAAATTTTGAGCTGCCCTTCCCCCTCGGTGTTAAACTCTTCAGAATGTTGTGATGTCACGTGAACACTGTGCTCAGCGTCTGTTCAGTGAGAGCAAACAGAAGAGCTGGGTTCATTATGACACCAACACATTTCACTTTCCTTTTAGCCTCTTATTATTGAGACCGTATTCAAATGGAATCGGCTCTGACTGACATTTATAATTTCTATTGGAGGAAATGTCTTCTCTTCAAATCAGGTCACGCTTTTCACAACAACATTAAGACGGGAGGAAGCGACGAACACTTTGTTTGTTTCCATGTGATTGCGAACAGTGGGAGGCAAGGAAGTAGCTCCGAACAACAGATTATTGGGTGAATGAATGACTTTATTTTGAACATGCAGGCTACACAAAGCATCTTTCCAAAAAATAAATCGGTATGCGCAAAAGCCTCCATCTTTTTAAGCCAGTTTACTAATTAACATGTCCAGAAAGGAGTGGGAAGAATATGGTCGTTTATTTAATCTCACCCCCTATTCCAAAAATACTGATTTAATTACTTCAATTTACTCTTGTTTCCACTGTACAATTTTAATACTCAAACCACGAAAGGAAAGCATCAATAAACTAGCGTCTGCACAAATTATTTTATTTTCATAATTCATGGCAAAGGTTTAATTGTAATTCTTTTAAATCTAGGCTTAAATTATTTAATAGTTTGACACCAAGACTTTTATATATTATTTGGTGAAGAATTTTGTTGTCTTCTGAACATTATTTGGACTGTTTGATGATCTGCCAGGTTGCTGAGCTGGTCTCTGCTTCTTCAGGTCAAAGTTAGCTGCAGTTTGGACTCTTAAGTTTATAATGTGGAAATGCTTTTAACTAATCGGTTGCTTTTAAGTTACATACCTGTAGTTATATTTGAGTTGGAGCAGGTCCCAATGCAACTGTGGGAGAGAAACGTTTTTTTTTTGTTTTTTTTACAAACCTGCAAATTTAAATAATAACAGTATGTCAAACGTAACTGACAAACAACATAACAAAAGCAAAATAATATAAGAGAATAAATCAGATGCAGGTGGGTTCCTTCTTAAGGCACCTAAAGGGCCTAGCTCACCGGCCTGGAGACTAGTTCGCGACTTGGCGGCGACTCTCTGTAACGTCTTCTGGCGACTCTGTAGGGAGTTGCGGCAAATTGTAATTCTTCGGAGACTAGCTGGAGACTCTTTCCAGTCTCCATCAGGTCTCGGCGACGTCTCGATTCAGTTGCGGCGACTTCGCGGACTAGTTCACAAACTTGAGTCTCCGTGGTCTCCGAGACTATTTTTAGTCTCCGAGTCGCCACGACTGATTACTCCATTAATAATATATATTTTTCACGTTCGAAAAGGAGTGGGTGGAAGTAAAAATGTATTAAGTCCGACCCCTTTTCCTGCAGTACAATTAACAAAACCATTTCCAGCATCCTGTTTCTTAAACAATCATACAAAATGAAATAACTTCTAGGCTGCTACTGTTCTGTACGTTCATTAATTTGTCACTTTTCTCTCCTCAAATAAGTGCAGTAATTGGAATCCATAGTTAATCGTAAGATGAAACAATTTCAGCATTTTCAAACATTGCAAGTATCATTTCTTTATGAGATAAGAAATACTTATTTGCAAAAAGTAAGCTCAGGCGTATTCAAAAACGATCATCTGAGGAACTCTTTAAAATCCTTTATTACAACAACATGGATATCCATTTTTACATTACTGAGTGCCTCGGATGATCGTTTTTGACTGCATATACGCCTGAGCTTACTTTTTGCAAGTGAGTATTCTTAACTCATCGATCCCTGGCCACATCCTGTTGGAGCACCTGTTTTATATGCACTGGGACCCTGAAGTATTTGAAATTTGTTGTACTTTTGACAGCATAATCTCTTTATTTTTCTTTTTAAATTGCTTGATATATTTACACTCTTTGATTTCTTTCAATTTTGGGCACCTTTATGAAAACGTAATTAGTTCATATGTGCCGACAGAGACATTGAACTTCATGACCGTTTTTGTGTCATATGGATAGGCCCAGGAATTAGAGGAATTGGCTATAATCCAAGACTATATATCTGTTTTTTTGAGTATTTCCCCCTATCTCAGCACAAAAGCTTAGGGTAAAACCAGTGACCGACCATGTGATTGGTTTCCCTGCAAAAGAATAGGAACGCTGACTTTTCTTTATGTCAAGTAGTATAGGACGTAATTAATAATAATAATAATGCAGCGTGGCTTTACCTGGCCTCTTCTCACAGCTCCATTATTCATATGTACAGTATGTGCATATGTGGGGTTAAGCTTGGGCCTGTGTGTTGGTGGGGCTGCCCGGTGATGGAGGGATTGGAAGCCCCGTTATTGCCTGCGGCCATGGGGGAAGCTGTTTAATAAAGGCTTTTGGAGGCCATAGGGACAAGTCAAATAAATGTTATTACCTGCCGCTCATGAATAGCCCCAGCTGCAGGGCCAATCTAATCGGGGAGAGTCGCCAGATTCTGGTTCAACATCGCATTTATTATTAGCTGATATATGACCACATGGATATTGTTTCTGAGAGGGAGATCGGCAGCTCTTGTCTACTCTTTGTGCTGGCTCGTCCAAGTGCCCTCAACTTATACTGTACTAGTGACAAATTCTATGGCAAATAGTGAATAATATTAGTGAAAGCAGCAATGAATGTCCTCAGAGTATACAAAAGTCATAAACGACTTTGTGGCTCAGTCATAAACGACTTTGTGGCTCAGTAACCCCTTAACCAAACCCAACGAGTCAGGGCAGCTGCTCGGGGAGTATTGCTGCATATTGACCCAAAGACAAGCCAAAGTAACTCTCATTTATTATTTATTTTGGTCATATTTGGGTCAAAACTTCCAGAGTCTTATCTCGGCTGTCATTATAGAAAGCCCTAAGGAAGTGGGAGCTGGCTCAGGAAGCTCTCATGAACTTTACATTGAAACCCCTCTGTAAGTTTCTATTGGACACAGAGTTGTAATTGTTCATACACTGCCCGGCCAAAAAAACAACATCCCAACTATTCTCAGTGGAGTTAAGATATAGATACTGTGATGGACAATCTATGTGTGAAAATGACCATTCACACTCCTGAACCACTCTTTCAGTATACGAGCCTGATCCTGGGATTGTAATCTTGGAATATGCCTGTGCCATCAGAGAAAAAGAAATCCATTGATGGAATAACTCCTAAACAATAATTCAGGATGTTCATGTTTCAGCTGATCTAATTCTTTGGGAATATAGTGTTGCTAAACCTAGAACTGACGAACTGCACCAGCCCCAGTTCTGTTTGCTTAGTTAAATCCAGGTGGTGACTTTATTTTTGGCCAGGCAGTGTATGCTTGTCTCAACATGCACTACATTGTCCTATTTTTTTTTTCTTCACATTATTATTTTCGCTCTATTCCTAATAAAGGAGCTGGCTCCAACAACCCAGCCATGGTCATTTGGGTGTCACAGCCTCAAAAGTTTGAAAACCTCTCCCATAGACTCATGGCTGTTATTTTTATATTGAATTATTTACTATTATACTTCTGATAAATTATGTGGGAATGATAACAATACTTTGTAAAATTCCTATTGAAACTGGTAGTTCTTTTTATCTAAATTTGGTATCTATTCATCACCAAAAGTCAACCAGGTCTGAAGTAGGTCTCAAGAATGGAATAAGTCAGACTAAGCACTATCCCAATGTAGAGAACCAGAACCATGACTGAATTGCTTCACAATGAAACAAAACATACTAAAACTGCATTTCACCATAAAGCTAACGACTCTCTTACTATCTGTCCATTCGCAGGACTTCTGTTCACCTCAAAAGCCATTCCCCTCCAGCTCGGACTCATCCGGCTCTTGGCCCGGAGATCCCCCCAGCCCCTTTCGTCTGCTGCCCAACTCCAGTGCGCTGTCCTGGGCTCTCCCTGGCTCGGCGCACCCCTCCTGGCCCCCGCTCACAGCACTCCGAGTCCTGGCATCCGCTCTGAACCACTCGTGTGTGAAGACCTGCCAGGAGGACGGTCTCATCTGTGAACCGGCCTTCTTCCATTACATCAATGTCAAGGAGGCTTTTACCACGTAAGACTTCTACATTATGACCTCACTTTGGGTCACTGGCAGGTGATGTCTCATCTAACAAAAATAACAATATCGTAGACAAAACTTCTTGAGGTGTAAACGGCAATTTTTCATGCAGTGGTCAATTTTGAGATGGTCAGTGCTAGAAAGTTGGGCCGGGAGGGCGGTCTGCTGTGATTTTGGATACATCTATGAATTTGTAGATTTGTAATGACTCATGTCTCATGTTTTCACAACGAGCCTTTTGAGATAGTCGAGTTTTGTTCGTTAACATCTTCGTTGCATTGTCAAAGTCGAAGAAAAGCCAACAACGCCTAAGAACTGGGTCTCAATTTGCCGACCCTAACCGAACCCGCACACATTCAAAACGATGCTGGGAGCCATCTGTCAATCAAATGGCCGCACCACGGTCATGCAGTGGTGTGCGTGAACGTGGCTCTCTTGTTTACATCTAATGAGATGCTGAAACATGTTTGAAATCCTGTATGGACTTTCAAGGTTTTACCTTCACCACATTAGGAAAAATCTTTGGTATCCACACGGTGTGTGTAAAATGACCAACAAGACTCTGTAATCTATATATCGTTTCCTTCCTTCCTTGCTTCCTTCCTTTCAAACATTTTATTTATTTAGAGTTGCACCTGTGGATCATATCATTCTGTTAACATATTGTGTGTCATGTGCACATTAAAATAACACAATCAGACAGGACATA
This sequence comes from Lesueurigobius sanzi, assembly GCA_900303255.1. Taxonomy (NCBI): domain Eukaryota; kingdom Metazoa; phylum Chordata; class Actinopteri; order Gobiiformes; family Gobiidae; genus Lesueurigobius; species Lesueurigobius sanzi. The sequence continues at coordinate 4,736 of OMNZ01036039.1, read as the reverse complement.
ACAATGACATCAACAAGAATCAAGAAAACTACACAAACCACAACAGGGAAAATGTACATCAATACAAAAAATATATTGACTATGACGCAATACTGTACATAAGGCTGGGGAGAGGAAGGGGGGGGGGGGTAGGTTTGGGGGTTTTCCGTTTTTAGAATTATTTATTTTTATTAATTATTTGTACCATTACCATAGCTTATTACCATCATAAGCATAATATAATCAGTCATTAACAACATCATTATCGTTGACATCCTTTCTGAGAAAAGCCAGCACTGAAGATATACACACGCTTGCCCAGACGTTACAAAACTTTAAAGCCTTGTTTCTCCATATTTCATTTTTATTATTTATTTACAGATACATTTTTTCACGAACAACTAGTATATTCAAAAGCATCTTCCCTCGGAACAAATCTTTATAGCTAAAACGTCAACCAATCTATTAATAATTTGCAAAAGGGCAAGCGAGTACTGCTGAGATTTGAATTTATCATGAAGTCAGGTGCTCTTCAAGGATCTATGCGGGATAAACATTAAGTTTGCAGAAAAGAAAAGAGGTCCGAGGCACTACTGACTTCAAAGGCCTTTATTTTCAACGGGACATCCCCTCTTAATAATTTGGTTGTAGGAAATAGATACAATTTTGGCCATTTTTACATACACCTGCAGTCTTGGCTTAAGCATTTCTTGGTCCAAAAAAACTGCTTGTCTATATCAATTGTACACCAGGAATGTATACTTCATGATAGCTTTCAGATGTATGTTGTTACATTCAGAGCTGGAAGTTCCATTCTAAATTGCATCCTTGTTTGAAATACAAATCCTTTTTCCACTCTCGCTTCATGAGTCTAACATTTTGAAGGCAAATATCAGTAGCTGTTATGGATACAGAAACATCTCCAGTATAGCTCTGTGTGTACAGAAGCTCCCAGAATGTCCTCCACTTCATTATGTGGCTGTGCATCTCATCAGGGCTGGAGAAAGTGTTCCAGTGTGTGCTGCCTGGGCAAACAATGACACAAATTTGCTGAATAGATTCACTCTCCGCGCTTCATTTTACCTCCAGGTTTAATGTTATTCAGCTGCACTGTGTCGAGCAGCCACAAGCACACCTCCACACTCCCAACAGCACTACTTTCAAAAAAATGGTTGTGAAAAATTAATTGATACCCTCTGGCTTTTCTGAAAAATAATAAATTATAAATACAAGTCCTTACAATAATAGTTGTTTGAAAGAGTAATTGCTATTAGAGAAGTCACGACTCTAATGTGGAAAAGAAATGTTACAGTATTATTCACGATTATCGAGATGAAGGGAAAAAAGTACAGCACTGAAAACCTATTGAATATTCATGTCATCTTCTTTTTATTACCCTTAGGTCAAAGAAAATATATGTTTAAATAGGCTATACAGTAGTATAGAATACATTTTTTGGTATATCTAAAGACGATAACACATCATCACTAGGGAAGAGCCGACATTGAAGAATCATGGGAGGCGTTGCTGTGAAAGCTTGGCCGCCGCAGGCCAGCTGTCTCTGTGGTTGTTTTTCTGACTCCTCCTGCCTGAGGTCCCGGGAATTGGAGTGGTCATGGGGCCTCGCTTTCACGGTCTGCATTCTTACTGGAAATCAAGACCATGCAAACTTTCGCATGGTCCCAATCATCCCTGTCCCTGTACTTTGGGGTGGATCACTCCTTCATGTGCTTGTTACCAGTGGATCTCCACGAGAGTTCTCCCACTGGGTTTTTGGAGTTTTTCCTTGCCGAGAAGGAGAGTCTAAGGACAGGGTATGCCCTAGGACATTTATTATTCACTCATAGTCTGTTAAACCAACTTTCTTTTTCTTGTGAAGCCCTGCGAGGCGACGTTTGTTGTGATTTTGGGCTATATAAAATAAATTGAATTGAATTAAAGGAAGCAAATTGGTTATTTAAGTTTGCTGATTATATCATAGCTTGTGACATCCCCAAGGACCCCTGTTTTGTGTGCAATTCTTGATATGATGTGAGGATTAGTGCCCCACCTTTTTTGTTTCTGTTGTCATCTTCTTTGTGTTGAGATGTAAGCTTTAAAAAATAACAAAGAAAAGTTAAAAAAAAGGAAGCAAATTGGTGTGAATGTTTTCAAAATGTGCTGTATTTTAAGATGATGTAATACTTTTATACTAAAATATACCATCTCTGATCTGTTTTCTCATGGATTCACTATAATTACAAAATAGCGACCTAATCACCTGAATGAACCTCAGTAACAGCTGATTTCCATGCACTTGCTCAGTTTCACGTTTACCATAACAAGCACAGCGCTGCACATGGTTCTTTTGGGACTCTTCCTTTGGCAACGTTACGCAATTGTCATGGAAAGTAAGCTTTTACCTGGACTTAACCTGTCACTGACTTCATGTGTTTATGTTGGATTTAACACTGGACACTGTTTCTTCAGCCATTAGCAGTGAATGTGCACACATACTGTACGCACATGCTGAAGCTCGTGAGACGTGATAGCGGTTTACCGTGGGTCCTAAACTTCTTACAATTAACCTACCGTGAGCTTTTATAACCGCGCTTATTGTAAGAACGGTTCATCTCCAGAAGCAGTTTGTGTCAGCGAGATGAAACAAACTTGTAATAAACTCACATCCCGAATTGAAATCAAACCAGAATACTTGCTAAAACCCATTACAGTAGATATAGTTGTAACCCTTTTTGTTTTTCTTTGTTTGCAGGCTGAATTTCTTCTGCGAGGGAGTGGAGTTTGAGATGAGCCACCTCTTACCGGCTGTCCCAGTGGAGCATAGGGAATGCCACCTGCAGCAGGATTCGAAGTTGTTCAGTTGTGCGGGCTCCAGTCCCAAATACTTGCGCCTGTGCCCGTGCCGGGACTATCGGAGGGGCCAGGTGGCGCTGTGCAGAGATTGTCTATGACCAACAATGACGACAGAACGGTCAAAGCCAACACAAAAGACACAAGACACAAGACAATGAGACAATCCTGCACACTGACTGCCAAAGGAGGTCGACTTGTAACAATCTCTCAGGGAAAAATGCATGATTGTACACAAGAATTTTGATTCATAGTATTTGGTAAACATGAAGTTGTGATAATCAAGATCGATCTAAACGTTTTGAAAAGAGATGCTCGAAATTGCGATGTTTACGTATGAATCATAGTGGATATTCTTAAGAAGGTGGTTTCCAGCCTAAAGCTCCACAGTGAGTCACAACAGATCCTAAGAACAAGGTACAGCCAGGTGGCATTTGAAATCTATGCTAAATGTGTAAACTGAATATTGACTCAAATATGTGAAAACTGACAGGTCAATGGTGGTTCATGTTGGAGACTTTGTTGGTTCTGATGGAGGTAAAGGTTGGGAAGCACTGATCTAAGAACACAAAGCCATTTTCACCTTGTTGAGATGTACTGGTTTACATGTCTGTACTCAAAATATTTATATGTGCTTGGTAATAAAACACAAAAAATTTACATTTTATATCCATTTTTGTTTTATATTTTCATGTTCAATTTTAGCTGTTTTTGGTAGATATTCTTTCTAAAATTGACTTTCCGTCCATTCATCAACTGGTTGCCACATAAGTATTTTTTACCTGAACAAGCACCGAGCTACAGCTTAAAGAGGAAGACTTGATTGGGTTTATACGTTTAGTACATTTAGGCATCGTTCTATTTATTTTCATTTGTGGAGGCAAATTGTTATGGTTAGTACATTTACTATTGGCCATATTACGGTGAACTTTATTGATCACTCTGTGTAGGTTCTCAGTCGTACAGGAGTTGTCCATTGTAGGCCAAGATCCTTCGGTCTTCATCTGTACTCGGACATTTCGATCTTAGTCCAAAGATCTTCATCAGCGAATGAAGACTTAAACACAGATGTGGGTTTCTTAAAAGCAAACCAGAAGGAGGAGTTAACCTCTAAGTCTCCTTTCACTGGCAAGGACTACGGCACAACAATATTGCAGTTAAGAATGTTTATTGACGAGGAAGATTGGAGGCTGGATGGAGACGTGGATGGGGGGGGGGGGTCTCGTAGTGCACCCAGCTCTTCAGGACCCCCCTCCTGGGCAGAAGGATAAGTGCTGGAAGACGAGACCAGTTAGAGGGAGGGGTCGAGAGTTTTGAGATGAACAGTGTGGAAGGTGCTTGGCTGATTTAAATAAGGCGTCTGGGTAATTGGAGGCGTACATGAGCAGGGAGTGGTTAGAGAAGAGTGAGGGATTGGTTGGACCCAGTAGTCCAGGCTCATTAGCATGACATTGAGATGGTTTTGGTCTAAGGTTATTGTTGCAAACTGGCTTTATTGATCACTCATCTGCATTTGACCCATCCTTCGATGCCACTGGGACGACCTCAGGAGCAGAGGGTGACTGCAGTGTAGCGCCCGGGGCCCATCTCCAGAACCAGGCTAAAGGTGCGTCCTGACCGGACCAGGCGTTTCGCACGAAACTGCGTCTGGCAACGCAGGTATTTTTGGGGGACAACGCGTGTCACTTTTGTGTACCAACGCCTGTTCGCGCCGACGGAGGGGCTTGCAGGTACTGTGAGCAACAATGGCGGATATCGAGACAGTAGCGTGGCTCTATTTGCTAAATAAAGCCAGATAACGTCATCGTAGGGCTTCTTCGCAGCGTGTCTGGATTCATCAGATAAACCAGAGGCTGCAGTGTTTGGTTAAACTCACCATTTGCCCCAAGAGCTGCGCACGGATGAGG
>OMNZ01036009.1:0-17454 GCA_900303255.1 Lesueurigobius sanzi | reverse complement strand
TTTGGGTGTGACTGTGTCATATGAAAAGCGCTATACAAATTAGATCATTAGCTACAACGGTGCGTTGGAAAGTCTGGCAAGCCAGCCTGACTCCATGTACTGTATGAGATACATTGGAAGACAGTCTGGGACTGCGCCGTTGGCTGCTCAAACTCTGGTGAGACCAGACCAATCACAGCACGGGTCAAGATGGTGGCCGCAATGGAGCACTGCCATATCTTTTGTCCCGCCTTAAGTCTCCAATTAGCAAGCCAGTCAATGGGGCAACGACGCTCAAAATGATGCATCGCTAACTCCCGCCTCCCGTGCTGTGATTGGTCGGGTAGCGTTGTCACCAGAGTTTGAGGAGCCAACATCACAATCCCAGACTGTCTTCCAATGTACCTCATACATGGAGTCAGGCTGGTTTGCCAGGCTTGGTGTTGGAAGGTGTGCCCAAACAGTTTGGATGGACTCAGGGGTGTTGGCTTATAAAGAGTGCAGAGTTTCTCCTTCACATGCTTAAAAACGCTGAGAGCATTACTGAACTTGAAGCACATTCAAGTCAACAAGGCCCCTAAGATGAGACACACATACCGCGTCCATGGTCACATAAACCCTTACATGAGCTCTCCCTGCCACATTGAAATGATCCTCACTGAGAAGGAGCAGATTGTCCCCAAACCAGAGGAGGAGGTGGCCCAAAACAAAAAGGTCTCACAGAAGAAGCTGAAGAAGCAGAAACTCATGGCACGGGAGTAGAACAACAAAATGAAAAACACACAAAAAATACAGATAAATACACCAATTTAAAAGCTTCAGTTTAAAGGACATTGTTATGTAATCAAAAATATTTTTTTACAGTTGAATGGGTCGGTGATCTGGAATTGGTCTAAAAAAAATGAATGTATTATCAATGTGAAATAACCTTGCTCTCAAATTCAATTAAGAATTCAATTTTGTGTGAACAAAAGCTTTGTTAAAGCCTCATAAATTATGTTTTATATTTATGCTCTTTCTGGCACAACACTTCCATGTACCAGGGCTTGGTACTGGCTCAAAGAGTTGTTGGAGTTCAGGGCTCATTTAGGTTTCAAACTGTACAAATGAAACTGCAGCAAACCAAAAGACCACACCCATCACACATCAGTTATAAACCTCTACTGCTGCACTAAATCATGCTGAAAGGGCAAAATATTAATTGAATTATCTGAAATTCTATAACAAGTGTCTGAATGGACTAATAGACCCCCATACAGCCCATTGTCTGGAGAAGCAAAGGCTGACACACTTCTCCCATCTGTGCCACAGAGTCCATTTCACTGCCAAAAACTAATTAAAGCCGCAGTAGAGCAGGCCGCCGTTCCACGGGACGCACTACTCCATTGCTCTTAACCGGTAGAATTAGTTTTACACTCTGCAAACATACTTTTGATCACTCCATGTCTGTTCCAGTTTTTTTTGTACATAGAGTGGACGGCAACGAATCTACAAGTCACTTTTAAGAGGGTCTTGAGGTATTGCTAGATGCTCGAACCCAGTAACAATGTCAATTTACAGAAGTACTGTACTTAAGTAGAGTTTTTGAGGACCTGTACTTTACTTGAGTGGTATTTTTGTTGACAACAAATTTCTTTAAAACACCAGCTACTCGTCACATCGTATCAGTAAATCGCTGTCCTCCACGTTATCTTCAGATATGTTTGTATTTGTCTGAGACGCTAAAAATTCAATGCAATTTGATGCGGGGCGGAAGTTGGCCTCCGGTTCTCGACTCAGGAAGTTGGTCACGTGGGCTCTCTGTGCATATAGCCCATTCACAAAAAGGCAGTTTTCTCTGTTTTTTGGTCAGAAACCAGCGTTTTGGGTGATTTCACCTATTTTCTACTGACAATTACTAAAGAATGGAAAGAGGTACAAACAAACTAATTGTTTTAGATGAAAGAAGAGAGTCTAATCTTTCATTTGGTAGGTTTGGTTTTGACATCGACCTAGAACTTTTTTTCTATGGGTCTTGAAAAATCCTGAAAAACCTCTGGCAGTATGGGGGAAACTGATTTGAAAATGGCTGGCAGTCAATGAGTTAATGTTATGTCATATGAGCCAGTTTGTAGTTGACCTTTATTTTAATGGATTTAATAAAAGAAACATACATATTTGATTATCTTCTTTTTTCTGAGACACAAAGTAATCCAAAAGTAAAGTTACTTTCTTGAGGCAGTAACTAGGTAATGTAACTAATTACATTGTTTAAAAGTAACCTACCCCAACACTGGTTATCATTCACACCCGTTTAACACAAATTAAATACTTTTCTTCGACGACTTAAGTACTTTACAAAGCAAATACTTCAGTACATTTTTCACTGGGCAACTTTCGCTTTCATTGAGTTGGCCACCACTGATCAGAGGTAAAAAAAAATAAATAAAAAAAGAGCAGAGTCAGTGCATCTCTAATTTCCATGTAATTAACCGAATCGCGGCGAGGTCAAAGGTACTTTCTGGTTTATGGATTGATTTTATTTGTGTTTTTGTGATTTTATGCACAGCTGAGCGCTTTGAATTGCCTTGTGTTTGGATTGCGCTCCACCTTGCATTGTCCACATGTTCTGAAGCGATCGGCCTAAATATCTCAAAAGGAGACACCTCCCTCGGGGCTGCTGAGCATCCGATTACTCTGCGCACATTTAAATCAGTGGAAGCCCATCTCCAAAATCAATATCTGCAGCAGAACTGTAATCGCCTCGCTCTAATTTGGTTTTATTGCAACATTAAGCCCTTTTTTCACGGTAAACACATTCATCAGCGCGTGTAGAGTAAAACCCATTTATGAATCTTGTCACATCACGTTGTTAGTGTCTGTAAAGCAGAGACCAGGGCATTGAAGCCCCTGCTCGGATTACATGTACTCATTTATTAGCTTCTCCTTTCGGCCTTCGTCAATGTTAATGGCTCTATTTCTTTTAGTTCACCCTACACACAAACAGCGCAATCATCTCTAAGAACACTAAATAATGACTCTAAAGCAGCTCAGCTTATGGTGAAAATAGGCATTACTAGTTATGCTCCTGAGTGTATTGTGGCCGGTGAGGAGCTATTGATCGCAGTGATTTGTCAAAGAGAGAATTAGAGTGACCTTCGTTTTGACAGCTCGAGCCAGAGATAGAGGCATCGTATCTTTCGATGTGGGATTAATCTGCCGCACATACATGTCTCCGGCGTTTTTTAAATTGTAGTCAGACGAAGGTTGGAGCATGGCTTTGGCGTTATCTCTTTTGCGGAGAGGGAAGTCAAGCCTGCAATCTTCAAACAGGGCTGTATATACAGTATATTAATGATCAGCTGTGCTTGGTCACCTTTGGTTATTTTCTCATGCTTCAGAGTGTTGTAGCGAGGCGTTTGGGAAATATTTCAAACACGTCTTGATCGTGATCGCACTTGGCTATAAAACACTGTATTAATCTGCTTATTCACATTTTCCCTTGGGCTTTCTTCTAGGTATGACGTACAGTACACTGTCCCTAAGTCCCCCCCCACCCTGACTCCCTTCAAAACAAACTTCCAGCTCCGTGGATGTGGGCTGCTGTCAGAACATTGGTGGTAGTATGAGCGCGTGCTGCAGCATTGTTGTTTGTAGTCGTGAATTTCCAGCATATAAGCAAAGCGAGCACTTCCTGGTTATATGGAGAGGAGGAGTCCATGTCAGAATTGTTCTGTTTACGAAATTACAATGCAAATTGTGACTTGGTTGTGATGGCGGAGATAAGCTGTTTTGGTTATTTAAAAATTAGGTTTTGTCGAGAGAGCTTGGACACTGACGCAAAGAACTTTACATCCTGAGACAAAGTGATCGGTATTAGTAAGTATGTATGTGTTCACTAAAGGAAGCTCTATCCTCTTCTGAAGCCAGTATGGAGGAGTGTTTTGACAGGAAAGCTTTAAGCATGTTCAGAGCCAAAACTAGGGAGCAAAACAAGAACTTTGTCACCAGGCTTAAAACGACGCAGTACACAGTACCACGCTCTACACTAGTATTGGAGGTAGTCAGGGACAAAAGGCGTTCTTTGAGTACCATTGTGTCCAAACACCAGTTCAGGACTGAAACCTAGGGATTCCTGAGAAGCCATCCCTTCAGTCCCTTGGTGTGTCTCATTCTGCCTCTAGTGCCTATCATCCAGAGTCACAGGGGGCTTTAGAGCGCTGGCATCAGACATCAAAGTCAATGTTGAGCAAATTCTGTTTTGACACAGGGAGAGACTGGGATGAGGGGGTACTATTTGCCATCAGGGATGCGGTGTCAACTCGTTTCTCAGGCCTATCTGTGGTTGATAAGAAGGTTTCTGAGACAGATTATCTTATTCTGACCCCTGAGCGTAGGAGAAAGACCAGACTATGTCGTGTGAACATGCTTCATGAGAGAGATGTGTCTCTTGTACTTGCAGTTTTCTCTGAGAGTGCAGTGGAGGAGGAGTGTGGTACGCTGTCTAACTCAGACTTTATGGCTAACATTGACTTCCAGGTGTCAAATCTAGCTGTCGAGCAGTGTAGTGACATTGTGACACTACTGCATTCTTTTCTTCTTTGTTTACCGATACCCCATCTTGTACAAAAAGTCCTGGGGCATGACATTGACGTGGGTTCTGAGGATTTTTGCATTCAGTGTGTTATCACTTATCTGCAGAGTGTGGTCATTTCTTGGGAGATGTGCTTATGCCAAGGGGTTGGGGCTTTTCCCTTGGCATAAGCAAAGGAAAAACCCCTTGCTTATGCCAAAAAAAAAAAAAAAAAGTATCAGCAGTTTTTGGATTCAGTATTGATTGAGGCACACGGTATTTACATACAACAATTACAAATAACAATGACATGCATGTGACATATTAGGAATTTCTCGAAGAAGAGAGTAGTGCACATGAAAGAGCTGCAGCTGCCTAATGCCCTCTCATCGAACTCAATTTCTCCATGTGAGATCAATAAAGTATCTATCATGAAAGGCACACAACTCCCAAGTTTTGCTCTGAAAGTAGATTTTGCATAACATTGTCCCTTTCAGTATAAAACCTGCTGATCCTGTAGTTTAAACCTATACAAACCTGTTCTGAAATGCATGAGTCTGGTGTTTGAGCATTTAATATCCGTGTGTAATCGAGCTGAGATACATTTCATTCCTACGAGCTGCAAAGACAAATACTAGTTTATTCAATGTAACCGTATACGAATCACTTCACCATCATCGCTTGTATACATTTGTTCAGTGTTGGGGAGTAACTAAATACATGTATTTAAAATATGTATTCAGAATACTCATTTTGAGTAACTGTATTCAGGTACAAATACTCTCTCATTTGAGGGTATTTTTCAAATACCGAAGGAATTCAGAGAGGGAGAGAGGATTGACACAGACAGAGAGGAAGGAGAGAGAGAAAAAGAAGAGCGAGGAAGGAGAGAGAAAGAAGAGAGACAGAGAGAGGAAGGAGAGAGGGAGGAAGGAGAGAGAGAGGGGAAGGAAAGAGGGAGAGAGGAAGGAGAGAGACAGAGAGAGGGGAAGGAAAGAGGGAGAGAGGAAGGAGAGAGACAGAGAGGGGAAGGAAAGAGGGAGAGAGGAAGGAGAGAGAAAAAGAAGAGAGAGAGATTATATTTATATTTAGGGGCGACAGTAGCGCAGGTGGTAGAGCGGGTCTCATGATCGGTAGGTCGGGAGTTCGAATCCCGGCTCCTGCAGGTGCAGACTGTTGTTGTGTCCTTGGGCAAGACACTTCACCAATGCCTATGTGTGAGTGGTTGGTGGTGGTCGGAGGGGACCGTTGGCGCAGATGTGAGCAGCCTCACTTCTGTCAGTCTGCCCCAGGGGAAACTGTGGCTACAAATGTAGCTTACCACTATCAGCATGGAGTGAATGAGCCCCCTCCCTTTCATGTGTGAAGCGCTTTGGGTGTGACTATGTCATATGAAAAGTGCTATACAAATAACATTCCCTTTCCCTATATTTATACAAAAATATAATGCAAATCGGGGTGAAAGTATTCTAAGTATTCAGAATACAGTACTCTGATTGGGTTACAAAATACATTTTAAGTATTCAGTATTCTGTAACTGAATACAATTTCAAAGTATTCTCCCCAACACTGTGTTTGTTTGTAATTTTTGTAGGGGGGGTGACTTATTCACCCACTTCTTATTGAAAGTGTAACTGAAACACTGATCCCTTGTTCTTATTATGACTCTGCCAGCCAGCGTTTTGACAGCACAAAGGACCCTTTAGCCCTGCTTTTGTAGTCACTGATATCATCTTGTGACATTGCATAATATACTGTACTTCACGCTTTTCAGAGGAAGTCGGCGGCAGAGTGTTTTTATTGTAATTATACGCAAAAGAAAACAAATTACCAGCCAGTACATGTTTGAATTATTTAGCAAAAACATGCCTCCTCCAAATGTTTTCGCCACATAACCTTCGTTTCCGTCCGTTTGGAAATGGAGGCCGTTTCCATCATTGTTTATCTTGGCTCACGCGGTGTTGTTTTGTCACCTTGTACAGTTCAGCTCCACACTCTGTCTGTGTCACGGATCTGCAGGAGCCTAACTTCTCCTGCTTGTTTAATGTTGTCAGCAATTTCAGGGAAAGGGCTACACGGCCTGTCCGATAACAAACACGCTCACATTGGTTCTAAAAAACGGAACAGCACTGTACATAAAGATCAGCGCGCAAATGTGAATCATAACACTGCAAGATATGAAGTACTACTTATAATAATACTAATATATTATGTATGTACGTAATCATGCGTTGAGAAAAGTCTGACGTGCGCACATTTGTCTATTGAAGTTGTTGAAATGAAAAAATATGATCTATGCTAATAAATATTTAGACATTAGTCAATGCAAGGCCAGTTTGTTTGTCGAGCACAATTCGTAGGCAAGGCAGTTCAAAGTGCTTCACAGTTACATCAAATTACAAGGCGCAAGGATGCATATGAAATCCAGAAAACATTATCATTAAATCATTAGATCTAAAATTAAGAGTGCAGATTAAACACTATACGTTGCCATATACACAGCTGAAAAGAACTGTTTTGGATTTGCACATTGTCAGGGTTGTCTCACATCCTCAGAGACACTGTTGCAGATTGTAGCTGGTTACTGTAAAACGTGTGAAACACGTCCTCATCATCGTAGGCAAATATTCTTCAGTCTTAATCTGTACTCTGTAGTTGAAGTGTAGGACGTTTCAATCTTAGTCCAAAGATTGTCATCATCGTAAACCAGAAGGAGGAGTTAACCTCTAAGTCCCTCCTCTCTTGGTACTAAAGGTAGGAAAACATCTTAGCCTATTCATACTTGATATGGCTTGTTACCTCTCTATTGTCTCACCCTGGGCTGAGTTCTAAGGTTGTTGACACTTCCCTATTGCCCTGTTGTGCCCAGTAGTCCAGGCTCATTAGCATGAGCGTGGAGATGGTTTCACAGTGGTTAGCGCTCGTGCTTCACAGCTAAAAGGTCCTGGGTTCGATCCCGGGCCAGGACGGGGCCTTTCTGTGTGGAGTTTGCATGTTCTCCCCGTGTCTGTGTAGGTTTCCTCCAGGCGCTCCGGTTTCCCCTATCGCTAAAAAACATGTACAATAGATCAGGATGAATGAGAGTGTGTTTGTGCGTACGAGTGTGGGACAACGGATGGAAATTAGCCCAAGGCTACAATCCGGAGTGGTGTGTTTACACTGATGAATCTTGGTCTTGTTATGGTTTTAAATATATTCTCAAGTTATTTAAAACAAAGAGAGAGCAGCTGTAAAAGTTTGAGCTGTTGTGGCCGTCAGCATGATTGCTGTTAAAAACTAGAAAAGGAGCACAGAGTAACGCTCGCTCAGTGAGCCGCTCTGATTGGCTCGGTAGATTTTTTGCTGTGATGTAACTTCCGTTCAGCGTGTCAACGCTTGTTGCTATATCCACCTTCTTTCAAACAGAAAGAAGTGGGTATGGTTGACCAGGCTTGCAGGAGACCACTCTCTGAGGTCACAGAGCCCAATATAGATTATATGACTCTAACATGTCAGAGATGGTAAATGGTCTCACCTTTTATATAGCACTTTTTCACCTACCTTGGGATCCCCCAGGAAGAGCTGGAGGAGGCTCAAAAGCACTTTACAGCAGGGAACCACTCACCCATTCACACTGTCATTCATACACCGACGTACGCAGACACTGGAGACAATGTGGGTGAAGTGTCTTGCCCAAGGACTCTACAACAGTGAGCACCTGTGAGAGCCGGCCCGCCATTCAAATCCCCGACCTTCTGATCATGAGGTGACCCGCTCTACTGTCTGTGCCATGGCCTTTGTATGTACTTTGGTGGTAGACCATGAAGAGACTTGTACACAAACCAGTCTGTTTTAAAGTCTATTCTCTGAGTGACGTTATTGGCACTGATTACAAGCATTTATTAAGTTTACAAAGTTTAATTTGCTTTGAAATCCAAACATTTAACATGTAGCTTACAATTGAAGAGTCCATTTGCAAAAGCAGATATCTCCATTTTGAATTCTTTGCCAAATCGTTCTAGATTTTGATCACCTTACTCTACAGATGACACAAGTAAAACTAAAGTTGAATCAATTTGATAAAGAACAAGTAACTTAATATGTCTGATCCACAAATATAGGTCTGGTCATCAAAAATAAAGCTACACAAAGGGAAATCACAAGCAAATGTTGATTTTTGTAAATGGCACTTATCTGTTTTTGCAAATCAACTCTTCAATTGTTTATTTTGCTACAGTATTTTCATCAAAGAAGAACATCATATAGCCTAAGCCTGTTTTTCAGTGTCCACATTTTAGCACTTGCTGTGAGTCTCGTTGGGGCATTACATCTGCACAGTGACTTCTTTGTGGGTGTAATTAGGTCAATAGGTTGTGTTCATGTGACATAACACACTACAGGGAAAAAAAAGTTGTATTATGTCTCCGCTGGAAGCACAAATTAGCAGTATATTTATTTATTTTTTTAGCCATAAGCTTTATGGTAAAGATTTATAGGTCCACCGAGTTTAGTTGAACCAAATCTCTTACAATTACTCGCCAGGTTCATCATTTGTGGACTGGATAATTGTAGAATGTTTGGTGTGATGTGAACCAGTGTTTACCAAGGGGACTCTTCATGAATAAAAGTGGGTCAGTTTCTCTGCCCTGTGCCATGATTGCATTAGTGTTGAGAACATGGCACCTTCATACAGTACATGCACCGAAGAGGACACAGGTGTCTTTGTCTGACACTGTCACTGGGCTCATTTGTTTAACTGGGTTTGTGGCGCTGGCGTCAGGGAGTAACGGCAAGTTTGTAATGTGTTTATTTAGACCGCAGATAATTCTACTTCAGAATCGGATGCAGACGCTTTTATGCAATTTCTCGACTGTTGTGTAAGTTTGTGACTTGGATAAATGTTTGAGTCACGATTATTTTGGAAACACATATTGCGAATTTACGATTATTCACAGTTGCAATGTTTGCAATGAAGAAACAAGTACATGTGCATTTCAGTATTTATTTAACGGTTAGTTTAATTTAAAAACTATTGAACATTCAGCCTGTATTATCTTCTTCATGCTTTTACTCTTATGTAAACTTTTAAAATAATAAATAGGCTATAGAATATTATTAGCCATATCTAAAGGTGTGCATGTTTTCAAAATGTACTCTTTACATTACAGTCTCTTTACATTACACCATTTACAGAGAAAGGGGTAATGGACCAACATTATATGAGTAAAGAACCTCAAAAAAGGAAATTTCAGGATCTAATAAAGCAGAAACAACCACATTTCACCGAGGCTTGGAGGGCACATAATGAAGATGAGAGTAGTCAGCCAAAAAATAATGAAAATTGGATCAAAAATCTGTCAAATAGAGAACTCTCTCAGGACGAAGGAAACATTCTAGCCAAAGGGCTTAACTTTCTGTAACTCCTAAACACATCCCCACAGTGCATTACATCACAGCGGTGGAATCAGCTATTAGGAATAACAGTAACAGGTTCAGAAGAAGGTGACCTTCGGCTGAAAGTATCAGCGATACTCAATAGCGCCAAACCACCCCCCTCTAACATTACTGTAGAAGAACGGAGGACACCATCAGCTCTGCAGAAGGATGAGAGCATTAATATCTTACCAGCTCTCCTGTACAATCTCTTTACAATAAATAATATAAATATATATTAATAAATATATATTACAAAGGCAGATAAGATATCTAACCAGATTTGTTCTATTCTAATCAGTGGTTCTCAATTGTTTATCTCATTTAATACCTCTATATGGGCACCATTAGTTTAATACACCTCTATATGGGCATCATTAGTTTAATACACCTCTATATGGGCACCATTAGTTTAATACACCTCTATATGGGCACCATTAGTTTAATACGCCTCTATATGGGCACCATTAGTTTAATACACCTCTATACAGGCACCATTAGTTTAATATACCTCTATATGTTACAATTACAACCACTGGCATGGCCACCAATGACCTATTGCGGTATAGATAAATTCAAGAAAAGAAGGAGAACAATTATAACACCATGTTATTCTGCCTGTTACCAACTTGTCACTGCTATTGACACCCAACCATACAAATTAGAATTAGGGCAAGCGAGACATGAGTCTGCTTGACAGAGGGCTCCCCCTCCCAATGGACTCATACAAATGCATCTCACAATAAAGGCTAGAAACACCACCACAAAGTTAGGGCAACGGGGTGAGGCTTGTCGGCTATCATGTGAAGTAAGCTTTCACCTCGACTTGGACACGCACATAGACATGCGCTGTGGCTCATGAGATGTGTCAGCGGTTTTCTATGGGTCATGAACTATGGGTCATCTATGGGTCATGAACCTACAGTGACCTTTTACAACTGCAAATCGGTTCCCATCCCTGTTAGTGACCCATCTTAAACTTATCAGAACAAGTCAAGAGTTAAATAAAAACTACTTTAAATTACAATCTAAACATTTTGCTTTTGCAGTTTTAGCAAAGAGTATCCGTAAGTTTTGTTGATTGGAGCTGTGACTATGAGGCTGAAGTCCAATGAAAACCTTTATAAATGTATTATTTTATTGTGTTGTTGTCTGCTCTATAAACTGCAGGACCACTCATTTAAATTTGCCTGCAGGTATTTATCACTAGGATTCATTAGGAACTGTAAAAGTCACACAGTGGGACATTTCTCTTTGTTCTTCATTATCTCCTGCTGTTTCCATATAGGCTGACTGTTCAGGCAGTGTTCCTATCTGATGTATTAAATAATTTAACAACTTCAAGTCCGAAACATCCCAGTAATTCTTTTAGCACTTTTGTTCCTGTCCAAAACTTTTTTTCTAATCAACATAGCACTTTGTTCTTTTTGATATTATAACAAATAATCACATTTAGCTGTAATCTTTTCTCACAGAATGTGGCTTTATATCATATAGTTTTTATTTGATTAAAATACACACACAGTTCCTTCAAAAGCACCACGTTTTACACATTTTTTTTTTCCTTTTAAACAAAAGCGAACACAGGGTTACCACGTGGCATTAAAAAGCATTAAAAGTCATTAAATGAATTGTGTCAAAAATAAGGCCTTAAATGTCATTAAGTCCTTATTTAGTCCTGATTTATACCTGGTTTGGTCCTGGTTTAGACCGGATTTTAACCAGAGTTAGTGGTTTACTCGTTTAGACCTGGTTTGGTACTGAGTTAGACCTGGTTTAGTCTTGGTTTACCAGGTCCAAACCAGGTCTAAACCAGGACTGAACCAGGTCTAAGTTTCTTGGAAAATAATGACATTCTTCAACTACTTTTACTGCAGAAGTTTGTCAAAAATGCAAAAATGAAGGTCTAGACTGGAGTTTTTGAAGCGATGCACTGTTTCTGCTGTAAAGTGCTCCGTTCTATCAAATCTTCCTTTGAATACGCACTGATTTGTGGCATTAAAAATGTAGTATTTGGGTATTAAAATGGCATTAAAAAGTATTAAATTTGACTTGCTGCTACCTGTAGAAACCCTGTAACAGCTAAAGTTGCTGCTATTTTGGACACACTCTCTTTCTAGAACAGGCTTGTTTTTCTTCATTTGCCACCTCTTCAAAAGAAAGCAAAATAAAAACATTGGCAAGTTCTTGCAATGATAAAATATAATTAGCTGCTAAAAAAGTATTTGTTCCAGGAAACACTGAGTTTTGCTGTTGTTTTGCACATTTAGTGGCTTGCTTAGGTAAATATATCATAATATCTCACCCTCCATGAATAGAATGATTGAAGGTTGGGGTTTTGTGATATATTTGAATAATAATGCATGGGTTTTATATAGCGCTTTTCTGGACACTCAAAGACACTTTTCGTTATTCATTCACTCCATACTTGGTGGTGGTAAGCTACTATTGTGGCCACAGCTGCCCTGGGTTGACTGATGGAAGCAAGACTGCCAATCTGTGTCATTGTCCCCTTTGACCGCCACCAACACTCACTGACACATCTCCCATCCGAGTATTGACCAGGGCCTACCCTGCTTATTTTCCGAGATCTGACGCGATGGGCATCGGATAAAGGTGCCATAATCATCTCTAGCCTTTACTTTTAACAACTGTATTACTTTATTGATGAAAATATTTATGTTTTCGGTTGCCAGATCATTTGGATAAAATCATTCAGTACCAAATCCCTCAAATGAGTGTAGACCTTAATTCTGGTATATTTTATTGTCCCTGAATGGGGAAACATGTAACTTGAAACCAATACGTGAGTGGAAGGAGATGCATCTCCCGGGGGAAGCTTACTGCACGGAGACCGAAGTACTACTAAGGTGTTATTGTGCCTTAAACTATAGTGCCCCTTTTTTCCGCTTAGAAAATTGGCAGTTTTAATTTTGTGTAACTATACTTTGAACATGTAACTACTCACATAACGAGATTTGTTGCTTCTAACTTCCCCGAAATTTGGCGCCATGGGACTATACTGTAGGGGCAAAATGCTAACAACGTCTTTGGTCGTCTTACGGGAATGAAGGCACGCACAAAGACCACACAGCCACGCATCACCTCATCTAAGCCCAGGTTAGAACATGTGTATGCATGTAAATGTGAACTATTCCTTTAAAGGACAGCTTAAGTTTGGTTTTACAAGAAAAGACATAGAAATGTAAGTTTCCTCTGTAATGGACTGATCCTGTCACTGATACTGTTTTCAGTTTGATACTGTATTACAATTATTATTGGAAGGGGTTTTGTTGCCCCACATGCGGAAGCTTTACTTCAGTTTTGTACAGGGTTAGGCAATATAAGTTTAACTTCAGCTTAAACTCTTTCAGTCACAGTTTTTTTATAATGATGTTCGCTTATTTACCTTTGTGTCTTTCCATTTTTTGTAGAATGAATTTGTTTGACCGAATAAACTAAACTAAACTTAAAAACAAAACAAACAAAGAAACTTACCTTGTCTTGGAACGTAGTGCGTGTGTATTTTGACACAGAGGGATGCCAGTCTGGTCAGCCCGTGCTTGTGCAGTCATGTGTTCTTAAGATGCGTCACGACCGGACCAGGCGTTTCGGGCGAAACGTGTGTCTGGCAACGCAGGTATTTTAGGGGGACAACGCGTGTTCACGTGGACGCGCCGATGGAGGGGCTTGCAGGTAATGTAGTGTGAGCAACAATGGCGGATATCGAGACAGTAGCGTGGCTCTATTTGCTAAATAAAGACAGACAATGTCATCGTAGGGCTTCGTCACAGCGTGTCTGGATTCACCAGATAAACCAGAGGCTGCAGTGTTTGGTTAAACTCACCATTTGCCCCATTTGCTGCGCACGGATGAGGTGCCTTTTAGCGGTACTTCCGTCTGTCCCGTGCCCAGTTTGATGACCTCTTGGCCCGCATTGGTGGTGGCATTGCCCGCCAGGACACCAACTACAGGCACTCAATCCCCGCGGAAGAGCACCTGTCCATCTGTCTGCGGTTAGTGGCATTTTCTGATAATGGGCTACTACTGAAGCCAGAGCTTTGTTGCTTCTTCCTGTTCTCACGCCATTACGTCAAATGCGTCACTAGAGCAAGCCTCTCCCATTGGTTGAGGTGCGCGTCTAAGCGAAAAAAGTTCAATATTTTCAACTTTTTCGCCGGACGCCTGGAATGGACGCGCGCGTCTAATTAGTGCGAAACGCCACAACGCACGCATCTAAATAGTGCGAAACGCCACAACGCACGCGTCTAATTAGTGCGAAACGCCACGACGCACGCGTTTTCATTTTCATCCATTTCACGCGAAACCATTCCTTTGAATGGAAACCATTCGCCGGGACGCACCTTTAGTGAGCAGCGTCACTCATGGCCCACAGAAGTTCCCTCAATAACAGTCCATGGATGGCACGTGGGAGAGCAGTAACTTCCGTTTTAAATGACCAAAAACACATTGACAGGTGGTGACCTTCGTGTCTGTTTGAATATCAACGACAAACTGCTAACAACACAGAGACATCAACACTTGTCCCTCCACTCCCTGGTTGCTTGCGTTCGCCATTGAATATAAGTTGATGTAACGTTGACCACAGACTCAGTCACTGGTACAGCAGTGAGTCTGGATTTCCCAGGCAAATAGATATGATGGTTTTCTTTGGTCACACCAAAGATTTGTTCAAGCTCAATGAGTGAGCTTTTAAATTATTTTAACATGACCACTGAGAGAGTCACTAAGAACACTTTCCTACCCTACGTTTAAATGACTTGATCCAATGAACATTACCTTGTAGCAAACGCAAAAAGTCTATTACAGACTCTCATTTTGTCATTTAACAGGTAAAACCCACTTCAAATGGTATTTTAGCGCTACTACTTCTTGCCAGATCTACTTATACAGCAAAGTCTCTAAATCAATCACCAAATTGGACACTTTATGTGGCGACTGTGTGTGTCTCTTCTGATTTAAGGCTAATTCCTCCTGAAAGATTGCAGTGGTTTCTTCGCTCTCCTGCAGTGCCAGTCCATCTATCTACAGTCCTTTACTAAACCAGGATATTCCCGGAGGATCGCCATTCCAAGCCAATCTCGCAGCATTGCTTCATAAGCATCGAAGCAGCCAATTCCACAGGTCAGTGCTCAGCTGGAGGCCTAAACCTGTAATAGATCAGTGGGATGAGACAAGATTGTGTTGGAATAGACCCAAGCTGGACGACATTAGCTCGAGCACACTGCACTGGGCACAGTACAGCAGTAAACAAAAGTAAATGTTACAGTTCGGTCATGGCTTGTAATTCCTACAATAGTTAAAGCCTCACTGCGGGACGTTATGTTGCGTCATCACAAGAGCAACTGCAATGGTTCATAAACATGTCTCTAACACGTACAAGCGAGGAAATCAACCGTGGTATCCCAGTTCCAATCAGTGCATTCTGTCTGACACTTCATCCACCACTTTTGTTTGTTTTTGTGTGAATACAGTGTGTGAGTGAGTGAGTGGTTGGTCGGAGGGGTGGATGGCACAGGTTGTCAGCCATGTTTCATCCAGTCAACCTCAGGGCAGCTGTGGCCATAGTAGCATACCACCACTGTACCATGACTCTGCTGATCGAAAAATGTGTAATATGGTCATACAACTTTGAGCATCTTAGGGTGATGTGCTTCTGTACATTTACAGAATCAATCCCAAATCCGTTTGTGTGACCTTTTCATGACAGTGTGATTTTTTTTTTTTCAAATGTGATTGTCATACTGTATGTACTGGATTTTACAGAGGGACAACAAAGAGCATCCTGACCAGATGCATCACTTTTTTGTATGATCAACTTTTTTATTCATGAGTTATTGTATTCATCTACCAACATTTTAATTACACAGGTTACTGCTGGTAAATACATCTAACACACTGTAATGTATTTGTACTATTTGTGTTTAACATGTTTTGAAGCAGGTCTCTCTTGTAAATTAGACATTGAGTCTCAAGGGACAAACCTATATATATAAAGGAAAAATAAAAATAAAAATGTTTTTGAATATAAACTCCAGGCATGTCAACAGCACAGAGTGAGAGCAGCTTAGAAGATTATTACAGGAAGCTGAAGTCTCTCCCTTCCCTTCCCTTTCCTCCCTCACTCTGTTCCACCTGGATACACACACTCAAGGACCCTGAACTCTCTGGAAATCAGCTTCCACATCAAATAAGCTTCCATATTATTATTATTGTACTTATTAAAGACATGACAAACTACAAGCATATTCTGTATATGAATCAGGTCTACTGTTCTGCACAATATACTGTCGCTCAATCATCCTCCAGTTTACAGCGGTGGAAGAAGTACTCCATATTCTTACTTGAGTAAAAGTGCAGATAGAGGACCAAGAATTTACTTAAGTAAAAGTATCAGAGAAAATTCCTACTTAAGTAAAAGTATAAAAGTATTCATTGTAAAATGTACTTTATAAGTAAAAAGGTATTTTTTTAAGAGTTTAATGTGACATAGTAAACCAGGACTAAATCAGGACTAAACCAGGATTAAACCAGGACTGAACCAGGTCTAAACCAGGACTAAACAAGGTCTAAACCAGGTCTAAACCAGGATTAAACCAGGACTGAACCAGGTCTAACCCAGGACTAAACTAGGTCTAAACCAGGATAAACCAGGACTGAACCAGGACTGAACAGTATAAAACAGAACTAAACTAGGACTAAATCAGGACTAAACCAGGATCAAACCAGGACTAAACCAGGTCTAAACCGGGTCTAAACCAGGACTAAACCAGGACTAAACAAGGTCTAAATCAGGACTAAACCAGGATTAAACCAGAACTGAACCAGGTCTAAACCAGGACTAAACTAAGTCTAAACTGGGACTAAAACAGGACTAAACCAGGACTAAACCAGGTCTAAACCAGGTCTAAACCAGGACTAAACCAGGTCTAAACCATGTCTAAATAAAAGGTCTAAACCAGGACTAAACAAGGACTAAACCAGGACTAAACCAGGTCTAAACCAGGACTAAACAAGGTCTAAACCAGGACTAAACAAGGTCTAAACCAGGACTAAACAAGGTCTAAACCAGGTCTAAATAACAGGTCTAAACCAGGACTAAACAAGGTCTAAACCAGGTCTAAACCAGGATTAAACCAGGACTGAACCAGGTCTAACCCAGGTCTAAACCAGGTCTAAACCAGGACTGAACCAGGTCTAACCCAGAACTAAACTAGGACTAAATCTGGACTAAACCAGGACTGAACCAGGACTAAACAAGGTCTAAATCAGGACTAAACCAGGATTAAACCAAGACCGAACCAGGACTAAACCAGAACTAAACTAGGTCTAAACCAGGTCTAAACTGGGACTTAACCAGTTCAACAGTGAGGTCATTTTGCAAATAAAATACTTTTAACCCAATTTAAAATGTAGTGGAGTAGAAAGTACAGATACAGGCTCTGAAATGTAGTGAAGTAGAAATAAAAAGTATTCATCATAAAACTTAA
>OMNZ01036003.1:0-10674 GCA_900303255.1 Lesueurigobius sanzi | reverse complement strand
GAGATGAAGGAGAGAGAGATAGGAAGGAAAGGGGGGGAGAGAGGAAGGAGAGAGAGAGAAAAAGAAGAGAGACAGAGAGAGGAGAGAGAGAAAGAAGAGAGGCAGAGGGAGGAGAGATAGAGGAAGGAGAGAGAGAAAGAAGAGACAGGAGGAAGGAAGGAGAGAGGGAAAGGAGAGAGAGAGGGAGGGAGAGAGGAATGAGTGAGGGAGACAGGAAGAAGAGAGAGGGAGATGAAGGAGAGAGATAGGAAGGAAAGGGGGAGAGAGGAAGGAGAGAGAGAAAAAGAAGAGAGAGAGGAAGAAAGAAGAGAGACAGAGAGAGAGGAAGGAGTGAGGGAGAAAGAGAGAGGGAGAGAGAGGAACAAGAGAGAGAGGAAGAGAGAAAGAGAAAGAAAAGAAGAAGAGAGAGAGGAAGGGGAGAGAAAGAAAGAGAGAGAGAGAGGAAGGAGAGAGGGAGAGAGAGAGAGGAACAATAGAGAGGAAGGAGAGAGAGAGAAGGTGAAAGTATCTAAGTATTCAGAATACAGTACACTGATTGGGCAAAGTATGTTACAAAATACATTTTAAGACAAGTATTCAGTATTCTGTAACTGAATACATATTCTCCCCAACACTGAAGATGAGACTATTTGAGCTACTGTGACAATGCAGTTTCCTTTGTGGATCCATAATGTCTAAGTCCAAGTCATCAACTACATGTGTTTCAGTCTAAATGTTAGTTAAAATTTAGCAAAAATTATGACTAAATCTTTGAAGAAAAGGGCTGTACTAGAACTACCAACCTCTGCATTAAACAAAACATATTGAAATTTGATTCCATTCACAGTCAAAGGCATTTGTATTTCGTCCTGCTCAGCTGCTTGTAGCTATATTATTTCGATGTGGTCAGCCCAAGGTCTCGGGTGCAATTAATCCCTCATTTCTGCGCACATTAGCTGTAAGAGCGGATCGGCCTTTAGCAGCGAGTCTATGAATGATGACTCCAATCGCCCGGTATCTGTGCCCCTCTGGCTCCCCTCTCCGCACGCCTCATATCTAATTATTGCAGAGTTGTGGGTGCCACCGCTGAAAAGGTCAACGCTGCTAAGGCTAGCGGTGTGCTATAGGGCCCGGACACGGCGTCTCCAGAGGTTTTCGTGTGCGTGGTCAGCTCCCCCCGTGTCACGGACTCCTCTGTTCTGGGGCTGGTTGGACCCGGGGCAAGGGCTGCTGTCAGGTTAATTGCTGTGGGGGAAGTGTTTTGGTGTCAGCCGCTATCGAGGCTTCCCAAATATCGAGGTGGTTTACTGGAATCAGCAAGAGAGGGAAATTGAGTAGGTTTGTGAGAATTAAAGATACATTTTTTTAGTGAAAAAAAAACTTCATATTAGTGTGTATTTGACATTTTCGATACCCAGTGGCTGTATGGGTGCAGCATGGCACCTTTACGTCCCATCAGAGGACTCTGTGATGCTCCAGGATCAATTTCATTAGGGTTTTTTTTCAAATAGAAAGTTAGATAGTGCACTTTGGCTAGTATTAAATGGAGTGCAGGAAGTGCCTCAGGGAGAAGTTTAAGGGTCACTGTTATTTCTGTTGAGGATAGAACATTTCACACTATGGTGAAGAATACACTAAAATAACTCAATTCAGTGTAATTACTAACTCTTTTTTTTACATTTTGCTACATTTTCCAGTATTAATAAATGGTAAATGGTCACATTTATATAGCGCTTTTCTACCTGCTTTAGGCACTCAAAGCACTTTACATCAAGGAACCACTCACCCATTCACACTCTCATTCATACACCAGTGTTCGCAGACGCTGGAGGCAAGGTGGGTGAAGTTAAGGACACAACGACAGTGTACACCTGCGTGGATCCAACCACTAACCCTCCGATTACAAGACGACCCGCTCTACTACTTGCGCCACTGTCGCCCCAAATATTTTAGAATAATATTTTCTGACAAATAAAATGTGGTACCTGTTTTTGTTTAGTTGCACTGCGTAATAGTATTTCTCAAAATCATCTTTGAGGCCAGTGGTTCAGTGGGCTGTATTTTGCCCCCAGGCCCGATGTTGCCTATGCCTGCTTTCAGGGAAATACAGTTTGAAGAGTTACTTTGAGAAGGAAATATCTCTGTTTTTTAATACCGTACACCAGGGCTATTCAATTGATTTTTTTACTGGGCCAGATTTCCCAGAGGACATTGGCCTCATTCATGGAGCTTGTCATTTTGCGAGCTCCACGCCACCACCAAACATATTCATATTTTTGGATGAATAAATGAGAATGTATTATCATAATTGCTCAAATAGCATTTAATATAGATTTTTTTGTAACTGTATTCCTATTTAAATCCATAAAAAAACACTAAGCCCCAGTATATACAGTACCTCTCACTGTGACGGACATGTGCTATTTCAGCCCCTTTGACCCTAAAGACCTTTCCAGTTTTATCTTGTTGCATATTACTGGAGGCTATGCTCCAACAACTCTTTTGTTCCAACTTCGTTGACACTTCTTAACAGAGAGTAATTGTTTTCTGTTGATTCTGAAGGATGCACTTTTTATGAATGTATATTTTTTAATAATTCATCAGACCAGTTGAAATGATGCTGTTTGGGGATTGTTTTAATACATTGGAGACACTGCAGATGTGGCCTTTTTTCCTGTTTTGGAGAATGGTTTGACTTATTGTGTCAGGGTTTATACAAGTGCCCAAATACTACAGTTTTAATGCCATAAATCAGTGCGTATTCAATATTCATTTCCATATTCAATAGAACATTTGATAGAACAGACAACTTTTCAACAGAAATAGTGTATCATTTCTGCCCAAACTGCAGTCTAGACCCTAATTTTTGCATTTTTGACAAACTTCTTCACTAACAGTAGTTGAAGTAGTCAAGAACTTTTGATTTAATGCCTGTTTGAATTCTATTTAATGCTTTGTAATGACATTAAAGGCCTTATTTTTGACACAATTAATTGAATGACTTTTAATGCCCAGCGGAAACCCTGTGTACGGAATTGTTTGAGCGGACAAGCAGCACTGTAGCCCGAGAGAAATGTCCTTCTAGAGAAATCTTATCTTATCTTAAGTGTGCACCAGAAGCACATGGTACTTTATATGCGCAAAACAAAAGGATAGACTTCAGCGCTGAATCACAGCTGTTGGACGAGATCCAACCAGAGTTCTGACTTTACGAAACACTAAATGGAATCACTGCAAAGGTGATAAGTATCCTTTCTCTGTAATTATTATGTTTATAGCAGATGCATCTCCCTCCTCAGTGAAAGTATAAGCTGCTGAGGACGTTAGCGCCGTAAAGAGCCCATTATTATTTCTTATTGTGGGACATTTGAGGAAGATTTAGGTAGACACGCACATCCCGACCCAGTTAAGCAGCGTGAAAGAGATCGAAGAAACAATGTAGAAACATGACAGACTCTGCACAGCTGTAGAGCTCCCAAAATCTATTTATTCACCACAGGGTAACGTTTCGGGCGTGCTAGCCCTGCATCAGACGTCTTATTGTGGGACATTGCCAGTGGGCCAGACCAGAGGCCAACCATACACCGTAAGTATTGTGGCACTTAAAATAAGAAAATGATATATGTTGTGCTTAAAGATAGAAAATAAATACTGCAAAAGTAGTTTTTTCTTGTTTTAAATGCCAAAAATCTTTGCCATTGGCAGATTTTTTACTAATTTCAGTCAGTATTACTCCCTTTAAGGACAAATGGGTGGGGGTGTAATTGAATGATCTGTCTTAATGTGTTTCTAATCTGTAAAGCGCTTTGAGCTGCATTTTGTATGAAAAGCGCTTTATAAATACAGTTTTGATTGATTGATTGATTGAAATATAATTAATTCCAGTAATTTATACTCATCAAGATATCACTTTTAGTCCAGTAAAACTTTAGTTGAATGAATTTGATGAAAAACAAGTGCACTACAACGGATTTAAAAACACTGCTAAGAGAAAATTACAAGCATGTGTTGATTTTTGTCAATGGCTCTTTTCTTATCTGTTTTCATGAACAAACTCTTGAATAAAACTGTACCTTAAGCACATTTATAGAAACTCAATGTATCTTCCTCCCCAGATATCTCGGTGGCTCATTCGGTATAGCCTGTACCACAGTTCAAACCAGCTTTCTCCACGCATCTACTCGATTTAATTTCTATTACTATTTAAGCCCCACTAAGATTTCATTAACGCCCAGAGCCTGCTTGCCATGGCGCTGTATGTTGACTATTACTGCCAACACAGGCCATAAAACATCTTCAAAAATGCAACGTAATGTCCCTGTGTCCGATAATAAATTACATCAGACTCCAGCCAAACATCGCCCTGAATGCGCTCGTCCCTTCTTTATTAAAATCAGTCATAATCAATAACCGTGCCGGGCCCAATCTCTGGCCTAATGTCCACCGCGCTGAAGAGGAGGAGACATTAGCTTCTCAATGAGCACATTAAAATCACCTCCGGCAGATTTATGACCGTAATTTATCGCCCGCAGGTCCACGTTTCCAATTTATAGGCAATGTACAGAACCAACAGGCATTTGCATAATGTAAGGCCGCTTTTGTGCTGACTATAGTGACTCGACCTTATACTGACACCGCAGAAACACTGTGATGGAGGTGAATGTTCCCTGTGCGTGCGCCTACTCAATCTTTTAATTTCAGAAGCGGGGTCTGACCGGTGTCACTTCTCATTAGAGCGTGATGGCGGTTCATACACAAGCCACCGCCCAGACAAAAAGGTGCCACAGCGACGTTTTGTTGGATCGCGACGGCCGAGTCACGTCATTCATCCAGCCATCGTTGCTTTCGTTTCCACCGAGATCTTGCATTGTTGATGATGGGAGAGTCCGACGCCCCAAAGCCTTCCTCAGAACAGGTCTAGATCCTGTAGTGGCCAATCCATGTGGAAAAAATATTTGACCATGCCTCCAGCAGAGCCTCAGTCGGCAGGGACCAGTGTTGGGAAGAATACTTTGAAATAGTTGTAAAATGTATTTTGTAACGTATTCAGTTACTCTGCCCAATCAGTGTACTGTATTCTGAATACTTGGAATACTTTCACCTGGATTTGCATTATATTTTTGTATAAATATGGTGAAAGATTAAAAATATGTAGCATCACTTTTACACCAACTGCTGTCTGTCTCTTCTTTCTTTCTCTTCTTTCTTCCCCCCTCTCTCTCTGTCTCTCTTCTTTCTCTCTCATTCTTCTCTCTCTCTCCTTCCCCTCCCTCTGTCTCTCTCCTTCCTCTCTCTCTCTATATTCCTTTGGTATTTGAAAAGTAACTGTATTCGAAATACCCTCAAATGAGAGAGTATTGAAAATGAGTATTCTGAATTGTCAATAATATTTTTAACTTTTGGCCACAACTGTATTTTATCTATTGTAACTTAAAGCGCCCTGTCGACTAGTGTTGATGCTTGAACCAATGCATGTGGTTCGTCCAATGTTATTGTTGTGTCCATATTAAATAAATAATTAAAATCAAATGCTTTCTGAATCACTCTTTCACAATTTGAGTCCTTCGTAACCTGGTCATTGTCATTTTGGATACATTCAGGAAGTCAGCTGACCACATAATGTTCCTGAACGTCGCCTTTACGAACTGCAGCGCCTCATGTTGTTAGCTGTTTGGTCCAAACAGTTATCGGGAAGTAGGCCTTATGTCTAGTTTAATGAATTATATCTTTTCCATTCAGCAACAAGTGATCTGCCTTTATTCAAAGCTAAATTAAAAACTCGCCTGTTTAGAGTTGATTTTGCTTCTTAAATTACACTTGGTGTTTTTCTTATGTTCAATAATGATTGTTGTCTCTTCTGTATTTGGAGTGTTTGTTTTACTGCACTAATGGAAAGCACTTTGGTTGAGCAGTTGCTACATTCAAAATAGATATACTCAACACTTTACTATATTATCAATTCAGGAAGTAAGGTTAAAAGAAAAACAGTTGTGGTGCTCGAAGCATTTCTTGAGGCTCTGACCAGGGCAGATCTGGCCATAACCACCTTGGGAGTGCCTGATCTCGTCAGATAACGGAGGATGTTAGCCCTGAGTACCAGGATGGGAGAGTGTGTGGGATTAGCTTTGGGTGAGCGAGTGGTGAGTGAGTGGTGGGTGGAGGTCAAAAGGACACATGATGGTCAGTCAGGACTATCTCAGCTTATGTTTAGAGAGTGAAACTGGTGCGCTAGTAGGCACAACAAACACATACACTGTGGGATAATACTCAAGTTTGGTGTTCCAATATTCTGACTCAAATTCTGGAGATGTGTCCCTAGACTTTGCACTGTGGTTATTCACAACAGAATAGCCGCAACAATTCAGGATTCAAACTTTGAATCTACTTTCTGTGGCCAGAGGTGGAAGAAGTTCTCAATTTACTTAAGTAAAAGTAAAGATACAGGCACAACACATTAACTTAAACAAGTTAGTAGAGGAGCTGAGCAGCTGAGCAGCTCCTTCAGCGACCGATTGAGACACCCTCAGTGCAAGAAGGAGTGCTACCACAGGTCCTTCATACCCACCGCTGTCAGACTGTACAATTCTACTGTGTAGCTCTATGTGCAATAACAATACTTAATATGTGCAATAACCTCAGTGTTTACAATACAATGCAATGTCACTTTATCAATCAACCACCTGAATGTAAACAGTTATTTATTATATATTCATACTTGGATCCATTAGTCATATACAGTACATATTTATATACCACTTAGCTCATCCTGTTTTTGACTAGATCTTATTTTCCATGCAGTGTACATAGTAGATGTCTATATTATTATTTTCTTCATTGGTAGATGCTAAGAGACATTTATTCTATTTTAATTTTATTTTTAATTTAGTACTATTATTACCTGTTTTTGCAAACTTACTTTATTCTTGATGATTCTTGATTTTTCCTGACTTTGTGATCCTATCTTTGAAGGTGACAGTATGTAACAAGTGAATTTCTCCATTGTGAGATCAACAAAGAAGTATCTTATCTTAGTAAAAGTAGTAGAAGTATAAAGGTTTACACTTTCTAATATAAAATGTGTGAGTGGTTCCTTGCTTTAAACATTAAAATTATTTCAATTCAATCTAAACCTGTTCTAAACCAGGACTAGAGCATGGAAACCCACCGAAACCTGGCTCGGTTGGATTCGGACAAATATTTAGAAATTATGTTCGGGGTCAGGTCGAACTCGGACACAACTATCTTAATGCCTATCGGGCTCGGTTGGGATTCGATCGCTGCTCTGTCGGACGAGGGCCGGTCTCGGACAGAAAAAATTGTCCCGATCCACACTCTAACGAGGACTATATCAAGTCCAAACTATATTTTATTTTATTTTTTGATTGGTACAGTGCACGTTACTGAACAGACATGATAACCCACATGTAAACAGCTAGACAGATCCAAACCAGTTCCAAACCAGACCTAAACCAAGTCACTGAATGAGCCGCTGGTGTTTTAAATTGTAAAAGTGTGATATTTATGGAAAGGACGACTTTACTGCAGCTTTAGATTCACCAAAAGTCAAAATACCACTGGACATTACTACGCCGTGTTTATGTATACGCTCCTCTGAGTCAAGGTTCACAGCGCTTTTAAAATCTTGTTTTCTCTAAAGTCTAAAGTGTATACTTTCATTCAGATCACATCAGTCATGTGTCCCACATATATTTATATTCAGTTACATTCACACTTATCTGCTGCTGAATTCGAGTTATCAAAGGGATTCTGCCTGAGACCAGCTCGGCTTATCACAAACTTCCAGCCACATGAGGCACTCGAGCATGCACAGAAAATAAAAACCCAGCTTTGGCAAAATGGGAAAGTATTTCTCTCCATCTTGCATCATAACTGCAATAAACACTTCTGGGGTGTGTAGGCTCTCCGTGTAGCAATAAAAGTTTCCGTCCTGAGAGGATTGTACTTCTGAGTTTGTGTTCAAATTTGGATTCATAGTTTAGTTACTGTTAGACTGAAGAAATGTTCAGAATGGGGCCTTAACCAATAAGGAGCAAGAGTTTTAATTTTAGTTTTGGTCTTAGTCTTTTAATTAAAATCTACTTACATCATGGTCAACACAAATTGCAGAAAGATTTTGGCGAAGTAAAATCAATTTAGTCAACTTTACATTGTATGTAATCATATCCTCTGTTACGTGGAGCTTGGTAACTATGGTAAATCTCAAAATTCTGATTCCTAGTCTTAGCTTATTGCTCATTTCTCTGTAATTCCTGGGCCAATCCACATGGAACAAAAACTATGACAAAGCTCAAGTTCCTCTCTATCAGCAGGTATGAACTAACGTCTACTTAGTTTCTGATATAGGTATCCAAAAGGGGTGACAGTACTCAAAAACATACATTATGTTGACCAGTGGAAAGGACTTTCAGTCATAGGAATAATATGGCAGGTTTGTCAATCCATCCATCCATCTTCTTCCACTTATGCGTTGCCGGGTCGTGGGGGCAGCAGTCCAAGCTGCCCGGATCACACTGCACCAGTCCCTTGTGGCTCCTCCTGCACCAGTCTCTTATGGTTCCTCCTGCAGGTGGTGGGTCCACGAGAGGACGGCCCCATGCCCCTCCTTCTCCTCTGGGCGACGTAACCGGCCTTGATGGTCTCTCATCATAAGGAGCTTCTAAAAACGCTCTTGGTCTGACCCGTCACCTATAGGACCTGTTTGCCATGGGAGACCTGACCATAATGCCCCAGACAACAGAGCTCCTAGGTTCATTTCGTCACCCTGCTAAGATAATTGCCTAACTCATTTTTGGCTGAAATTGAGATTTTTGCCTATACAGCCCAGTCACCTTGTACTTCCTATTTCCCAAAAACCTGTGAAAATGAGATAGGCAATTATCTTAGCAGGGTGACGATTTGGGTTTTGTGAATCCAATCACTATCAAATACTGATCAGGGAAAACATTTGTACATTTTTTAAGAGTTGTACTGGCACCTGTCCTTGAACTGAAATAGAATTCTATAGTATGAACGCAACCTATTTTAGTCTGCAAGAATATTACTTTGATAAAAATTACGGCAAAATATATATACTGTCTCATGGCCACGGTGAAGGACAATAGCTGATAAACAACACGTCACAGTCCAATGCAAAACTCAATACAAACTATAGATACGGCTTGTCAATAAACATCCAAAGAATCAAGCTGTCTCTTTCCCAACTTTGCTCAAATGGCTTCAGTACCAGAGCAGGGAGACAGCCAATTAGACCCAAGTCCAGTCTGTAGGGCAACTTCAAACACGATTTCAAAGTTTTTTTTGAGGTTTTTTTTTTGGATAAAGCGCTGCGCAGACTTCTTTTTCCTCCTTGTGTAGGTGTCTTGTTACTGTGGGTATTTCAAAACGACAAGAGAGGAAAGAGTAGTTCTAATACTGACCCCCGGAGGATTGCACCATCCTTAATAGTGAAGTTGGTGAGTCAAAAACATCCAGGGTTCATTCATCCTGTCAGTCTGTCATCTTTTTCCGTCTGTTTCATAGAGATATGCGCCGTTACTTTACAAGGAAAGGGGAAGTTCGAGACTCTATGCATCCTGTTGAATGTATGTCTAATTGAACAATAAGATGGAAGTGCAGTAGCGAAAACCATAATGAGGACCATGCTAATGCTCTTGTTTGAGATAGTCCCTGAAATGTATGAATTATTAAACAGGCCTCTCTTTGTTCTAAGGGTCGGAGAAAAACCTTTAGAGCTGAGATTACCCCTTTCACACACAGCACAAAGGAGCAGGTGTGTGAATGGGGTAATCTCTGCTCTAAAGGTTTTTCTCCAACCTTTAGAACAAAGAGAGGTGGGACTTACGGATAAACTCCTCCGACTGGTTCTTTACATACTGTAAATCCACCGGCGTTCAAGTTTGCTCAGCGCTGACGAAGCTCTTTGGACGAAGAGCGAAACATCCTACACTTCAACACAGAGATGGGCACTTGAGACTCGGACT
This sequence comes from Lesueurigobius sanzi, assembly GCA_900303255.1. Taxonomy (NCBI): domain Eukaryota; kingdom Metazoa; phylum Chordata; class Actinopteri; order Gobiiformes; family Gobiidae; genus Lesueurigobius; species Lesueurigobius sanzi. The sequence continues at coordinate 694 of OMNZ01036003.1, read as the reverse complement.
TGGACTCAAGTCGCACTTAAGTCCCTGTTTTTGAGACTTGTGACTTGACTTGGACTTGTGCCCTAAAGATTCGGGACTTGACTTGGACTCATGCCCTAAAGACTCGAGACTTGACTTGGACTTGTGGCTTAAGGACTTGTGTTTTTTGCAAGTCCCGTGGGAGTCTGTGCGGTTCTCAATGGTGTACCTTGTTCTCGCTCTTTGTAACAAAATGTATTTTTGTGCAGAGTTTGTGGTGTTGGTTTTATGAGAGCTCTGGGCACTTGTCTTCTAGCAGTATTCCAATTGTTGTCTATTTTAACCTCTTAAGCCCTAGGCCTTTTTCTCCAAAAATCATTTCTTTACATCATAGGTGTACATGGCTAATCTTGGTGTCCACACATTTGGTAGAGCTTTGGGATGACGGTGGAAGTGAAATAAAAATAAATTATGTTGTTTGACAATAAAATGAGGTTGCCATGGGTTTCAATGAATTTCCGCCTGAAAAAAACACATTTTTCCGCAAAAAGGCCTTTTTCCTCCCTGTGGTGGAGCAAATAACAACAGAAATGGATAACCCCACATCAGCTGTCACTAATTTGCAATTTTGGAATATTTTTCTGCGTAAAACATGTAGGTCAGTAACTGTATCTGAAAAAAAAAGTCCTAGGTCTTAAGAGTATTGTATCGTAATTTTAATCAGTATGAAAAACAC
>OMNZ01035986.1:12791-41953 GCA_900303255.1 Lesueurigobius sanzi | reverse complement strand
CGCCTTGTCTCACTTCGCTTCGTCGCTTCAATTCGCTACAATTCGCTTTGTCGCTTCAATTCAATTTACTTCAATTTGCTTCAATTCAATTTGCTTCAATTTGCTTCAATTCAATTTGCTTCACACACACACACCAAATGTTTATACCTAATGCGGAACACTGCGTCCAGCAACTGCATTCAAACTTAAATTATGAGGCCGCCATGTTTAATTCAAGATGGCAGTCTGTCTGGAACACAAAATAAAAATATTAGTAATCACAGGGAAGTTGTTATCCATGTGGGAATCTCTATTTAAAGTTAGTTTTATAAGCAATAGATGCTGAGAAAATATTGGATCCAGATTTAAATCAATCGTAATGTCAAATTTGTCGTTTTTGTATCATGGCAGCCACCTTGGATTTCAGGGCATTAAAATGCAAAAAAAAAAGAAAAATGGCACCCTATTTTTTTTTTTTTAAGTTTACATCATATTCAGAATCAAGCGAGTTTTTGCTTTCACCAAAAAAAAATACACAAATCTTTATTTCATGACAAATGAGCCTACACTATTTCAGCAACAACGACCCTTCATTCTATCCACCGCAGCAGCAGAACTATCAGCCTCTAAATCTTCTGCTCACCACCAGTGTTTAGATATTTCCTTTGACAAATCTATAATATTGTCCTTTTAAGACAATCATATTCTTTACCTCCATTGCAATGATATTTTCTTATTTTCTGCGTCCAAGTCTCTAAATACTACTGCTAAACAACTGTTTTTTTTAGCTTTTCACTCGTTCTTTGGTGGTCACGGGACATTACCCTCAATCCCCAACATTTGCATATCGGGTCATAATTATGTTCCATTAGTCTGGAGGACGCGCCCCTAGAGCAAACGCTGTGCTTTCCGTGTGGTCTTTTCGGAGCCAACCAGCCCCATTCTGGCTGCAGGCAGCGGGGACCAGCCATGTGCACGTTCTGACCTTAGGAGAGGCTTGTTTTTTAACTGGCTTGTAGCTTAACCGGATCCATCAGAGCAGACCCCATGGGTGGAACTAAATTGCAGCTACAGGGATGTCTGGGGCTGAATTTATACTTCTCTAAAAGCTCCTCCTCGCGATGCTCTACCTAAACACTTGTCCTCTAGACGCTCACCTTGTCAACACGAGAGGGAAACTTTGGATTACGGCTAAATCAACGTAATGCATTTCAGTGCGTGATGCGTGTCCTCAATGTGTTGCAGCTGCCTTTGAAGTTTGGCACGGACACAATAGCAGCATGTCCAAAACCTGCTAACCATTCTTTCTTTCTACAAAATGGTCTGAAATGCACGCAATTCTTGTATTACTTTAGCAACGGCAACAATAACAGCTTACTCTTATATTAGACTGACTGAACTGAGGCAGTCAGTCACACAGGCAAAGTGGGTGAAGTTCTTGCCCAAAGACATGAATATTTGCAACAGCAAAAGCCACGATATGAATCACAAACCTTCTGATTATATGAATTTGTCAGATTAGTATGTTTTTTTCTGTTGCCTCTGATAAAAAATGGGTTATATCATGTCATTCAGACCTTTATAAAAGTATTGAAAGCAATGAGCATGATAATAAACCTGCCACCGCACACTACAGCTCCAGTTAATTGGTTTTAAAATTGAACTACATGCAATAACGGCACATCCAGATCCTTCACGTGCATTCATTTATAAACACAATTTACAACTTCAGATAGAAAGGCAGAGTTTACATTCATTAAACTACAAAAACAATTCAGAAATGAGTAAAATGTTCTTGAATCTTGAAGTGAATGGATCCTTGATTTGCGTAATTCCAAGAAAAGTTTTTTTTTTTTTTTACAAAACAAACTCACTCAAAATTACTAATTTGATTTACTCAAAATCAAATCATATTTTTTCTTCATTTATGTGTAAAAAATAAATTTAACAAATTTCTAGATTACCTTTGTACTGCAGAACTACCAACAACCATCACATCAGCTATAACTTTTGCAATGCTTTTCCGTGTCTTTTCTCTGCTGGCTTTTGTATGATGTACTGAGTCTTGTGGACTTTACATACATCACATGGATCCCTAATATGTCAATATTTGTTGTTGAGCCATTTATTTGAGCCGTTTACATTCTTATTCTTACAGGGTTATAACAGTGCATCACAAGGGCTCAAAAAGGAGTAAGCTGAAGCTAGATAGCTTATGATCGTATACCCCCTTATTCATAATTATATTTAACCCTCGTGCTTACATATTCAGTATTTACATAGCATAACATAACATTGTCTTTATTTATGGATGGATAGGTGAGAGGCGGAGGAAAAAAGGCGCCGGCAGAGACACTTCCTGATGTGTAGCTCGGCCAAACATTATAATATTATATATAAATTTCCCACTGCATGGAAAAAAAGAAAAAAAAAGTTCTCACTTGCTGTGTTTTTTTGCATTTAAAAAGAAAAAAATCAGTTTCAATATCATGTTTGTCATTAGTAGAAAAGATAGTGTCCCAATGGCAACTTTCCTACTTACCAAAATCTAGGGCAAAAATATACTTACTTCAAGAAATCTTCTCATTTCTAGATGACTTTTTGCAGTATTGTTCTGCTTTGATCTTAATAGATGTCATGCTTATTCCACAATAATTGTGCGCTACATTTAACATTACTAGATTCTTATTTGGGTTGCGGTCATCATACTATCAATCAAAACTGTATTTATAAAGCGCTTTTCATACAACATGCAGCTCAAAGCGCTTTACAGATTAAAAACACATTAAAACAGATCATTCAATTACACCCCCACCCCCCACATATTTACATGTACATTTAACGGACAATTGTCACACTCATCAGTATTTGCACGCTCATCCAAATGCACGCACACGCACACACGCACACACGCACGCACGCACACACACACACACACGCACGCACGCACGCACGCACACACACACACACGCAAGTAAAAATATTGTAAGTACATAAGGCTGAGTGCAGATGAACCAGGTAAGGAAGTGCCAGCAGGGGAGCCGTCCACGTCGGGAGCAGCACAACAGCTCCAGCCACCAACCCGGGGCACCCAGAGGAGGCAGAGACACCACACCTCCACCCGGGCACCCACAGGGCAGCATCCAGGCAGCCAACTAGGCTGATGGTGAGTCACGATGCAGAAACAGTTGAGAGCCACTGCTCTATGGGGTCATAAGTGAAACACTACAGGAGTTGTAAGAAAATGTTCCAACAGTGCACTTCCAAACCACTTGTTGTAGACGCACATCTCGTCTCCACAGAAAAAAACAAAAACAAAAAAAAACTAGAGGCTGCGGTTGAGTCGATGTTGTACATATCAGAGTGTGCTCCGTGTCCTCTACATTTTGCCAGTGCCTTTGATGTTCGACGCAGTAGAAAATAATGGCAGGTGAGAAAATGCGCTGCATCCAGAATATGATCAAGGCCAAGCGTGCACTGCTCAGAGCTGCTGAAGCGAGATGGAAGAAAGCCAGACGACGCTAGCGGCAAAGAGGGACTGCGATATTTGTGAGCCAGCCAAAACAAACCCTAAATGGATTTTATTAATGTTTAAAATAAACTCCGCTCCTGAACTTGCTGCTAGTTCTTAATTTATCTGATCCTTTTTGTGAACAGCGGAAATGGGGAAAGAGAAGCAGCTTGTTAAAACTTCCAGGAGGTGCCTGTTAAAATCCTCTCTTAAAAAGTACTTCCATCAGAAAGACTTTGGGTTTGTTAGGCGAACCATGGCGACTTCTGGGGTCAAAACTCAAGAGGCGGATCTTGGAATAAGCATAACCTCTCCATATCTATGCTGCGGGAAGATGGGGTAATTTAGACAAGTTTTGCAAAGGTTTTAAACATTTTCTAAGCAAAGTGTTGCACTGACAAGGTCTGGAATAGAAAGCTGCAGTTTTTGAGAACAAGAGAAGTTTGGTTATAACCACAAACTGAAATCAAAGAATGTCATTTCCATCCAGCTGGCGACTGCATCTGATGAAGTTCATGAGTTTAATTAAAAAAAGATAAAGCAAGCGAAATGCATAAACCATTGTAGGAAAAGATTCTTCAGTCTGTACTCCATAGTTGGAGTGTAGGACGTTTGAATAAAAAAACTTGCAATACATTCTTCCTTGCATTTAAGTCAGTAATATATGGGAAAAGTTTCAAAGTTATACCGTTCCCCCTCCTCACCTGCAGTGTCTCTCCTTTAGAAGTGTACAGTATTTTCACAGGTATTTGATCATTATGTGAAATCAAACTTCTCAAAAAGTATTTTTGTCCCTTGGGCCAAACGTTGCACTTATGACTTATCCAGTCCGAGAGAAGGGCAAGACCAGCGTAAATTATTAAACTACTGTGACAGCTACTGACACTAATCTAGTGTAATTAAGTCTGGTTAGTGTTGCCAAATAAAACTCACTATTTCCAGATCAAAAGCCACTTAAAATCTGCTCAATTTACTAGAGAAATAAAATAAAATAAGCAAGGAATGTACTACGGCATTTACTTTGCAGTGACCGAGCTGGGGCTATGCCAGAGATCTACCAATCCATAATTGTGTGTGAACCAAGGGCGTGGTTTGGTGTTTGTTGTTGGTGGAGACACTATAACAAATATGCAAAAATATGCAATTACGCAATTAGGCGCCATAAATGGACTATAACTTCGTTGCAACTCGAAAATGTAAAAGATTTGTGAATACCGTACAAACTAACACCAAACAAAAAGTGTTGGGATGCAGACCCTCCTCTCCCCGAGCCTAAAGTAACATCTATCTAAAGTCACTGAAAGATCGAGGAGATAGAGGTAGCACACTACAAAAAATAAAATCAAGCAAATAGCGTTAAAAATAATTTGATTCGAGAATATTAACCTTGTTTTGAGTGCGTAAAGGCAGCTGAAAGAGACTAAGGATGATCGACGAAGCAAGGAGAGACTGAAGGGGAGCCGCGCTGTCGGTGCTGCAGGTGGATGCCACTGTGGGAGATGCATGTAACAACTGCCTGTGCTGATTGTGTGTCATGTGTGTGAATATTCTGAATTTGAGCCATTCATGTGATCTAGAAATGTACTTTTTGTGGTGTGGGGACAACTCCGTCATCCTGAAATATTGGTGGGGACATACATTATACTCACACCATTAATCATAGGTCATGCCAAAAATGAAGAAAAGTTGCATGAAAAAAACAAATCAAGAAGTCAATTAAAGACATTTCCTACAAATATAGGTTGCCTCCTACATGAAGATAAGGCCTCCGGGGGGCGATGTAAGGTTGCGTCGAAAATTTGTGTCAAAAAATGCCAAGTTAGCATTAGCTAAAACTGCTGACTATGCACTTTACAAAATCGCCCAGGGACTAGTTAAAAACTTGTTTTTTTTGTCTGAAAACTTGACTTCATCCTGAAAATGTGTCTCTGGTCAGCTGCTATTTTCCTCAAAAATGTGAATATATGGTGAATAAACACAGATTTCACACGTCAGGTTTATAGCCTTCTATGTTTATAGAAGCATATTTTAGTGGAATAATCATTTTTAGGTTATTTTTGTCAAAAAAATAAACATTTCTACAGTAACTACAGCCTTTGTCTTCCATCTCCTGGGCCAGGTCTAACCCACAAACCATTTTCTAATGTCTACAGCCATATACATTGATTTTTTTGCATATAAGGAAAGAGTGAGGCGAGAAATTAAATTTTTGCCCAATTTTTTGGTTGTTTTTCTGCTTCTATCATGATTACTTCATTGATATGACTCAACTACAGCATTCAGATGATACTAGTTCAATTTGTTATGTAAATAAAGAGCCCAAGCACTTGATGGTGCACCATTAGGAGGTGCACCAAACAAAAATACCAGGCGAAAATAACAATAAAAAATGCCCCAAGTCCTCAGAGGGTTAAGTACCAGCGCGATTGATCCTTTGTGTAATGTTATTATCCCATTATGTGGTGTATTGTTTTATTGTACGTTTTTGTGCCTGAATGGTAATGTCTGTATGTTTCTTTTTTCATGAAGAAGGGAGTGGCGCGTGTCTGTGCTCATCTGAATGAATTTCTCCTCTATAGAGGGATACTTTATTGATCTCACAGAGTACTACCTCTGCATTTGGAACAAGGAAAGACTCAGAAAAATGCTTACGCCACACAAAGCAGACCCGCCTCATATCCACAAAAGCAGAGGGCCAGTTCTTTAAAAACGACAGCGATAAAGAGCAGCTCTGGGGCAGCTTTTCTCGAGATAATGGGCGTTAAACTCTGTGCCATTTTCACTTTTCGTTGCGCAATCTCAGACTTGCCCGTGCAGCAGCGCTCGGTCCCAGATTAGGAGCTCATTACGGTCCCAGCTGGAGTGATAATTGGAGAGAGAGCGGAGGGTATAGCAGGGCCCGAAAGGTTCAAACAAAGGGATCAAAGGAGAGACGTTTGCTTTACATTACCAACTGAGTCATATGGATTTATAGGGAATTCACTGCAATATGCTCATCACCTGGAAAAGGAACGGCACCATTGTATGTTCATTTGATCACAACATGATGTAATTGAAGAGGACCAAGACCGATGCATGTGACCAGAACAGGAGAGAAGCAGCTACTTTGCATCCAAGTCTTTGAGCTGGCCTTGGAAGGCGTCGGCATCCCCCAGAAGAGCTGGAGGAAGTGTGCATGGAACAGGTAGTCTAGGCATCTCTGCTCAGACTGCTGCCTCCGTGACCAGACCCCGGATAAAGCGGAAGAAAATGGATGGATAAGGAGACTATAATTAAAAGCTCGACTAAACCCATCGCTGACTCAAAACTAACAATGCATTGGTTTTATATAGCGCTTTCCTGGACACTCGGAAGCTTTACATGGCATTATTCATTCACGCCATACTTGGGGGTGACTAGCCACAGTGGCACAGGGGTAGACTGACTGAAGCGAGGCTGCTAATCTGCGGTATCGACCCCTCCGACCACCACAAACACTCACACACTACATTCGCCCAGGCTTCCTGGCCTTTCCCGGGCGGTCTCCCATCCAAGTATTGACCAGGCCCTACCCTGCTTCACTTCAGGGATCAGGCAGCGCAAAGGCAGGATAGCCAAAACTAAAAATGAAAAGGAGGGACTAAAACATGTGAACTTCAGACCCAGTTTGCTTCACAATTTAAAATTACTGTCAAAGGAGCAGGTCTGTGCTTTGTTCATGTAAGAGAAGCTCCATAAAGCAAAGAATGTATTAAATATGTTTGAATACAATAAAATCAATGTACAATTGACAATTGTTTTGTCTTAGTGGTCTAAATTTACACAGAAGTGTGGCTGACAAACTCCAAATCTTGACTAAAACTAAATGACATTTTCATCAAAAAAGAGACAAACTAAAAAAATACAGTCAAAATTTACACAGCTCACAAATCCAGTCATTCACATTCCGCTGTAAAGATTAAATGAAGGCAAAAAGGTAACAAATGTATATTCTGTGATTACTAGGAGGTTATAGTGCCTGCAAAGTCCCACAAAAAACACAATATGGCATCAAATAGGTAATGTAGGCAAATAGGTGTGTAAAGCAGTCAAAATGTCAAGGACAGGATCAAAAATCATTGCGATGTAGCACGTACACCCAATTTATTTGACTTATTCTTCCAAAAAACAGTTGTGGTTGTTGTGGCCAAGGTTTCTCCTCCGCCGCAGACAGGACATGGGGAGCTAGTTTACGCCTGCTATGGACATTACTTTTCTCAGCTTGGAGGGACAATGTGCATCATTTTTACAGCTTGCCAGTTTTCTTTATGACCGTCTCAGCCGCAATTGCTTGTTACTGCTGCAGCAAAGTGGCATTATTTCAGCCCCGCGAAGCCGCTTTCTTGCCTTGTTAACAATGATAAAATGACCTCGGCCATTGCTTGCATTAAATGTGATGTGGATTGCGTCGCAGCGTACAGTTGGTAAACCGTAAAGCAGTTAAAAGAGCGAGGGCCGCGGGGGAGACCTGCAGCTCATCGGATCATTTTTAGCCGTTTGCGCTCAGTGGGATGTTTTTAATTGGGAAGTCCCGGGAGCTAACCTGGCCGTTCCGTGGCAGGACATTAGCAGAGGAGTGAGGAGCTCGATAGATCAGCACTTTTCAGCAGCAGACAAAGCTGACTCACATGGGCTCCAGCTGCGCTCTCCAAAAGTAAAATGCGTCCAATGGAGAGGAGAATGAGTTTCTGTGGTTAATGGCAAAGTAAATGGAAAACAGCATCATCTCCAGTAAAGACATCCCAATTCTTAGGCACAAATTAGCACCAAAAATGATTAAATTAATATTTTAATAAGCTGCTGACAGTGTGACTCCTGTCAGCAGGATAGTCCTCCAAATGAGTGGTTTATAAATGGTTGGGTCAAGATTCAAAAAGGATCATGGGGAGGATGAATAATGAAAAATATAATCATTTCTTATTGAAATTTAAATATTCATGAAAGGAGGGCAAACATTACTTGTAATATGGGTCATAAAAGACTAGGATTACAGGCCCTCGACCTGATTTCTTTGGGGTTTAAAACAATGAAAGACGGAGAGAAAGTTCAAACTTATGATTCATGTTTAAACCATTTTAGTTGAGGTACCTTCACATTTTGACATTGTTTTTCATGTTTGTAAGGCAGGGGTCTCCAACCTTTTTCACCCCATGAGCTACTAGGAAAAGGAGGACACAGGGGATCTGGATGCAGAGGAGAGACAAAAATTGGGAAGGGAGGGGGGTAGGGAGAGTGTCTGTATTGTCTTCAGTGGGAGGCGGACAGATAGTAAAACCGTCAGTCCTTGAGAGTATGGAATGTAAGCAGCCGATGAATGCGTAGAAGAGCTTGATGGTTGGATTAATTGTATAAATAGTGTAGATCAGACATGGGCCCATGATGGAAACCCAAGCAGACACAGGTATAACACGCAAAAGCCAGACTGAGCTCCATCAGGTCCAGGAATCAAACATGAAACCTTCTTGCGGTGAGGTGAGCCACTGCACAAGCCCATTTTTTCCCAATACACACTGCAAAAAGTAATTTAAAAGTGGGTATATTTACCTTTGCTTTGAGCAGACAAGTCAAATCATCTGCCAACGGAACGGACACGTTTTGGCACATAATTAGACAAATCCAATTTCACTGGAAATGGGTTGTTTGTTCTTCTAAAAACGCAAAAACACCTTCCACTGGCATACTTTGTTTTACTTGACAAGTCAGGATTACTCCAATTATTGTCAAATATTCTTAATTTCAAATCATTTTAACTTGCACTTCTTGCAGTGAATAAACCAAATTATGTTGGAGAAATGAATGTCGTCCTAACAAGTCTTATAGAGTAGAGTTGCAAAGCGACGAAGCCGGGTAGAGATGTAGTTACCCACCAAAGAATGTTAATGGCAGAGGGGTGTCCTTCGTAATCTGTAGGGGCTAGTAGTAAACACTCACACACCACAGTAGCATAAACATGTTACTGCTCCAGAAAATTATACCTCTTTGAAATGCAATTGAAAAGATTATGAATATTTTGTGGTGGTCACAGATTTTTAGAGCCACAGTATTCCTTTAACATGATTAAAAAATGAAGTCTGATTATTAACATCTCGGGCATGTTTTTCTTTTGGCTCATCGAACAGCACCGACTAATTCCTTTGACATTTACCAAGTCAAATAAAGCCGTGTGAAAGCGGATCCGGAGGTTTTTTGTGTGTTTTCTGGCATTTGGGCGGCGCACGTCTCGTTTCCTCCTGTGGGAAACGGGGAGATAACGCAGAGCTTTCATGTGGTGTCCTGAGTCTCACCCGTAGATGCAGGAGATGTCGATGACCACGTCAATCATGTCGCAGCATAGCTCGTAGGTCTGCATGTCCACGGGGCTGCTATCTGTGGCTATGTAGATCTTGCTCACCACGTCGAACAGGAAGGCCTTTTCTACGCCCGAATTCTGCCACACACAAAACAAATATTTAAAACTGGTATGCAAACAAAATTAATCTTAAATTGACATTGTGTGCATGCATGGCTTAAAAACATTTAGGATGCATGGGTGAGTGATATTTTACCTTTTATACATTGAAATAAAGTCTCTAAGGATGAGACACTTACTATAAAATATTAGCGGCAGGGCTGGTGAGGATTTGACCTGGAGCACCCCCCCCCTCAGGCAGCAGTGGGAATAATCTGGTAAAAAAAAAAATAAGCCAACATCCAACAATGTGGCTACCAATTGCATGGTACGGTGGTGTACACACTTTGAGCAGAAAACCGCTCCAAACTGGTTCATTGTTGGATTGTGGGCTTTGAAAATGTGGAGGACAGTTTGGGGTTTGAGGGGGGAAAAAATGGGAGCAATTTTCTTGAAAGAAGTACATTGCACTTGATTCGAGTAGGCAACTAAAATTATCTACCAACGGAACTAGAAACAAAACAAAACAATTGCACATCAAATTAGAAAATGGATATGAATTTACTTGAAATTAGATAAAATAAAAGACAAAAAACTAAAGACGGACTTCGAGGTCAACTCCTCCTTCTGGTTTCCTCTTAAGAGATCCAAGAGCGTGTTTAAGTCTTTATTCACTGAGGAAGAGCTTTGGACTAACATCGAAACGTCCGACACTTCAACTACAGAGTACATATGAAGACTGAAGAATGTTTGCCTATATGATGGACAACTCCTGAACGACTGAGAACCTACACAAATAGACAAACTAAAGTGCAAAAATACTTGTTTCATTGGCAGGTACTTTAACCTACACAAATCAAGTACAATTATACGTATTAAAGAAAATTGGTAACTTTTTGCAGTGAAAAGGTCAACCAGGAAGAAAAACAGGATTCACCAAATAGAATTAACTAGTCTAATTGGAGTAATTGAAGAGGAACTCTACTCCTGGTATGATTTTGACGAGGGAACGTCATAACATGGCTTAAAGGCTCAAATTTGACTTTGCATGAAAATCGCGAACTGCACATCCTAAGGGAATCTTGTATGGTTAAGTAAAACTTGTTTTATAACCATGATCCAACCATACAGGAGATTGATACAGGCCACTCTTCCCCATTTGTGGGGGTTTGTTTCACATCGTCTGGGAAATCAGGATGGCTGCAACGAGGCTCAATAGTTCTCCAATCAAAGCTGGCTCAGCAAACTTCAAGAAACAACTGTACAAATAACAGCACGGTTAAAAATAATACACCCCCCTCAGAGTTGTCACTGGAGGAATATCTATTGAAAAGAGAAAAGTCTTTGGAGGTAGGCTTTTAGGCAGTTTTTGACACATGTAAAGTCCCCACAGTCCATATTACAGCTTTCTGGATTACTTCTTGACTACACCCTCCCTGTCAACAGCTGCAACATCTTATGGTGAAGGCAGCATTGAAACAACAAATGAGTCCAGTGTTTACAAATCGAATTACAAAAAGGAGCCATTTCCTTTAGAGGTAGTGAAACTGGAGCTGGGAAAAGAGTGGCTAATTTTGCTTATTATATTAGACAAAAATACATTTTTTGGAAAATTGTTGAACATTACCAACTTTTTGTACTTGGCCCTTATGTGCCAACCCCGTTTAGATTTCTTCAACATAGGTCTCTCAAAAGGCTTTTGGATGGGTTTAAAATGTGCACAACTAGTCCGAAAAAGAAACTGCAATTTGTTTTCAAAATCATGCAGCCAAGGTATCAAATTAGTTGTTGGAAAATAAAGATGTAATGGTTGTAAGATAATGATTCCTTGCATAATTCTAATTATTTAAACACTTTTAATACCTTCAACTGACGGTAAAATGGGAGACAATTAAAACGTGCAGAGCTTTTAGAGCTGAATGTTATTCCATTAAAAGAGACCACTTGACATGTTCTTTGTTATGAAGATCATTAAGCAGGTTATCCTTTTATTATGAAGAAAACAACCAAATTAAACTTGACAAGTCACATCTAATTGCCTCGAACACCAAGTCCATGCAAAACCATGCAATTGCATGAATGATGAATGCTGCCTTAAGTTTATTAACCGTCTTCAGAGCGGGGGAACAAAGCCGCAATTTAAAATGGGCTTTTGTTATCTGCATCCTAATTCCTTTTTAGAAACGTGGGTAAAAAGGTGAACAAAATACACATTAAACAAAGGACAAATAAAAGCAGTATGCAGGTAAAGTCGTTTCCGCTTTATCAGAGCTTTTGCAGCAGCTGCTCAGAGACACAAAGCTGTCAAGCCGCTGTGACGAGTGTGTGCGTCCCTCAGCACAAGTAGCAATACAACAGCTCCCATAACCTTTAAGAGCCACGCAAGCAATTCGGAGTACACTTTGTAAAAGATTAGAAAGATGTACATGGGGATTCGTCACAAAAGTGCAAAACAGGGCAGTTCTTACACGGTTTCTAATCGTGGCTTATTCCTCGCTTGGATCAGACGTTCTTCGATGAGTTGAATATAATAGTTCTAGACCGTAATACAGTATACAGTGTGGGGCTGGGTATTGCCAACAACTTCACGATACCCATCCCGATACAAGTGTATCCAGGCACTGTACAAAACTCTTGACCCCTCCCTCCTGCAAACGGTTCTCGTCTTTCAGCAATTATCCTTCTGCCCATGGAGGGGGTCCTGAAGAGCTGGGTGCACGACAAGATAGTCTCCTCTCCCCACGTCTCCGTCCAGCCACCAATCTTCCTAGTCAACATTCTTAACTGCAATGTTGTTGTGGCGTGGTCCTTGCTAATGAACTGAATGAGCAAGGGGTCAAACAAGTGTATTCCATTTATTGTATTCTAGGGTTAGGGTCAGTCCATTTGCATATGACGATACAGGCGTCTCGATACGATACACATATTGTCAAATACGATCCATTGAGCACAGCCCTAATACAGTCCAATGGGAATTAAAATTGTCATATGACACAATTGTTGAGTTGTTACAGCAGCTATTGACAAAAGTCTTCACTGATCATTATTTGATAGTGATTGGATTCACAAACCTGCCATATTCTTCTTATGGCTGAAAGTCCTTTCTGGCCAACGTCATGGACATGTTTTTGGATATTGTCACCACCTTTACACCTTCATGAGGAAAATAATTAGATTTTAGTTCATCATGTGCCGACAGGAGAGAATGAGACAATGAGAGAATTGTGACAGTTTGTGTGTGATGTGGATTGGACCAGAAAATGGAGAAATTAGCAATAAGCAGCCTAGAAATCTGGATTTTGACAGTTACCAGCACCGACGGTCCAGCTGTCTTCTACCTCAAAATGTTAAACTATAGGTGTTAAACTACTATTATAATGCTAGAACGTCACATGAATGCAACCAATTCCATGGCGGCAACAATCACAATGCTATTTTGTCTTTGTTTATTGCCACATAAAACAAAAAGAATCAGTATAAAATTTATCCCATCGTCAATGAAGGTTTCACAGACTAGGTATTTTCTTTAGTGTACTCGTGCAACATGAAACAAACTTGTAATAATGATAAATAATAGATTAACGCACAAAAATAGGACAACATAGAGCACGATAGCACCAAGGCAACCGTCCGCGGCGCCATCTTGAATACTGACAAACAAAAAAGTCAAAGTTAAAGTCTTCCTCTTGTCATACATAAACTAAGGTCACATTATTTTCTGAAAGCCATCCAAAAGCGGTGACTTTCAGCTAAAAGAATAATGTCAGGCCTGTGAATCCAATCACAAACAAATAATGATCTGGTTCAGCATTTGTCCATTTTATTTAGTAGATTTTCGAAAACTCTCGTCCATTGAGTTGTATTGTACCTTGCCCTCCATCTGAGATTATGAACAGCTGGGTACTGTTAAAGTTTTAAGTACTAATGTCATTGGAAAAAACAAAAAGGTACTGAAAAGAAGATAGATTGCAAGTTCATGCCTGGCGAGTCGCGAGATGGCACTAAAGAAAGTTACTTGGGTCGTTTTAGGTCAAATAAATTAAGAAATTAAGTCTTATGGAATGAATTAGCAGCAACAGACTTTGCCAACGTGAAAACACTTCCCAGATGTCGCCTGTCCAGTCACCAGTTGTTATACAATGCCAACCACTATTTAACATGCAGAGAGGTAGTGTTGTCAAAAGTACTTCTGCTGGAATGCTAATTTAGGAACACAACCTTTTACTTCACGGCGCAGCCCCAGTGGAGCTTCAATGAGTTAAACAGCATTTAGAGGAGGAGACACAGGGGCACTGAGTAGATACATTTTTAAAAAAAACATGTCTGCCGTTATTATTTATTCATGTTGATGCCAAATTTCCGGAGTGTATTTGAAAGAGTGGGAGTGTGCGTGGCTCTGGTAATGCCATTCTAATATATTCCAGTGCGATGCGTGGGCCTTAAAACCTGAAATACCAGCCACTCTCAGGGGGAGTCATTTCTGCCACTTCAGGCCCATAAGAACAAAGGGAACATCTGTAAAAGCTTCTCCAAATTAGCACATGATTATTTTAAATACCAAGTGTAATTATTATTTTGACCTATAACATCAGAATTAAGTGGTAAGTGGAATTAGGCAAAAATAATGAATATTTAAACGATGCAGATGCCGCTTATAAAAAAAGTCAAGGGTTTTTGGTTTTGTGGACTGCTTGTGTGTGCATAAGAGTATATAGACAACGTTTTTAAATCAGCTGCTACACTTAATAGGTCAGCCATTGCCACAAGGAAGAGTTTCCCTTATACCAGGAGTGATATTTGTCCCTCCATGCAGTTTAATTCGGTTGTCGACATGGTACTTCGATTTGTAACGAGTATCTACACCAGGGGTTTTCAACTGGTTCTGCCCCAGGGACCACTATTCAGACTACGCAGTAGTCTGCGGCCCACTGTGTTTGCATGTGTGCAATATAGGACTATTTCTTTTGTATAAAAGAGGGCTATATGCTGTATTTTACAATGCTTTGTGTCTCAAATGTTTAAAATAACGTAAGTAGAGTTATTAAAAGACATATCAACTTGATATTCATGAATATTCAATATGCAACAGCCCTAGTTTATTTTTAGTAGTTAAACTGGATAGCAAGTCACGGACCACCAGCAGTACTGCCACGGACCACCTGTTGAAAACCCCTGATCTACACAGCAAAAACTAATCCAAAAATAAAAAAAATAAAGGGCTCTCCTCCCACATTATAATTCTCGAATGTGGAAGGAGTGCCTCGGTTCTTTGTTTTTTGTTCCTCAAACGCCAAAAAGCACCTTCACCAAAAAACTTCTTTTGTGGTACTAAATGCGCCGCCGCCACTGTAGACCAACCTGACAAGCATTATCTACTAAGTCCTCCGAAGTAGCCATGTTTGTTAATCTACTAAGTCCTCCGAGGTAGCCATGTCTGTCAATCCACGAAGTCCTCCGAGGTAGCCATGTCTGTCAATCCACGAAGTCCTCCGAGGTAGCCATGTCTGTCAATCTACGAATTCCTCAGAGGTCGCCATGTTTGTCCATCTACGAATTCCTCAGAGGTAGCCATGTTTGTCCATCCACGAAGTTCTCCGAGGTAGCCATGTCTGTTGTGGTGGAATCTTCTCCACATAAATCAGGAGAATGAAACATGTTTGTCTATTATCCAAGTGTATTAGTTTAAGAACCGATGCATCCGGAGAGGATCTCGACCAGCACTCCTCACAGCGCTGGACAGCGAAGCTCTCACGAGATTCCAAGTGCAGACAGCATATAGGGTTTCTCTCAGAGTGACAAACAAAAGACCAAAAGGCTAGTAGTAAACAAAGTGTTTACTCAAAAAAAAAATGAACGCGGTTTGGAAATGCATCCTTTCACGATTAGACAAGAAAAACTCATGTCAAAGTAAAAGTTTGACCTACAACCAGGTCAGGTACATCTGCAGAGTGGATTCAATAAATTAATAAGGTTATTTTATGCTTTATTCAGGCTTGAGAGAATACAATATGACCCTTAGCCTTGACTTTTTGCAGCAGAACTTAAAATATGCATTTAAAAAATAAACCAATGAATGTGTGATTAATGTTTTAGAAGGATAATGTGTGCATTATAACATGGTTTAAGACACTACAGGCAAAAATGTTTACATTTATCAGGTTTTGGACCAGTCTGTCCTCTTAACATATAAACCTTCACCTGTAAAATACCCAATATTCAATGAGGCGTCCCACATAAATCTGTTTCTCCACAGATTTATGTGGGAAATTAACTCCAAAAAAGGACATTTGCAATGATTTGTTCTAACAATGTGGCAACAGCATCTCCACTTAGCTTATACAGACTGAATGTTATTGGTTTGTATTTGACAATATTTTTAACGTCATGCATATTAAGACATCATGAATATTTATGAGGCTGCTGTGCTCCCCTGCTTTCACTGTCAGTAGAGGCCAGTAATGGTCAATAACACAGTCCAGACAGTCGAGGGCAGCACTACCATTAAGAACTTGGACCAAAACGGTCACAAATAATGTTAATGATCTTGAAAAAGGCCTGTTTGGAGCCGATACGTGTTGAAGGAACAAGCCATTTGTTTTAAATGATTTTAATATTTAGCCCAGCAGAATAAAGGCTTTTTAGAAAATGTAAATAGAGAATTGTGTCGAGTACAGTGTTATGGGAGGAGTGCCTTGATTTTCTTTCTTTAATTCCTGTCCCAACACCAATGAGCACCTTCCGCAAAAAGCTATTTTTTGTGGCACTGACATACCGAGCACTTTGTCTAGTTTCTCAACTTGATAGGGTTTATATTTATAACTATGATTAACTTGAGGTTAATTTCTTCGTTTTGGAAGCCAGTCGGTCACCATTTAAGAAAAAAACTGAATGATGCATAAGAAATCCAATATAACTCAAACAAATATGGAGTGTGTAGTTGTTAAAGTAAAAAGGTTTTCAAATCATGATATGTTGTTATAGCCAATATACCGAAAGTTAGATTTTTTATTTATTTATTATCTTTATCGTGCCCTTCAGGGGCGTTTTCAAAAGCTTATAAAATGAATCCGTTAAAATATTTATAGCATTAACAAAATATTTCACGTCTTGTTAGTTAATAGAGCAATTCAAACACATTTCCCACGCTGCTCCGTAGTTTCAACTTGAAATAGAGTTTCATAATTCTGGTATTTGGTTCGGCAGCTTAGCGGCAAATAGTTTAAGCGATCTGTCAAAAGTGCGTGAGGTTGGGTAGAGGAGACCAGGAAGTTCCAGTCTTTGCTGCTGCAAACTGGCCGCAGAGGTTCGAAGACAAAACACCATGTATCTCTTTGTAGCCATAGCAGACCAGAGAGAAATTCCTTCTATGTTTAAGTGGCGTTAGTGACAGTATTGCATAGTCCGCATTTTGTAAGTTAGGGAAGACCATGCAGTCGAAATGGGGGAGAATATATATGATTTATAGATGCAAAGTAATAACTCTCCGTCACGTTCCCACTCCTTTTCACCAGCAACTACCTTATTCAAAAACTATCCAAAATTTATCAACAAAATATAACCATACATTTTAGCCTGGCTCTATGTATCGAGCAGATTTCATTGCAGAACTTTTGCCGCCTAATCTTTCAATACATTTTCCCTGTCGTTTTCCCATTCACCTGCAGCGTCTCGCCTTGAAGCTCAATACAAGTGAAAAGCCATTTCCCAAATGTACCCAAGGACAAAAACAAATTGTGACGTTTATGCTTCTACATTCACAGTCCGGGAAAACTCATTCTCGCCATCGCAAAAGCTATGCATTAAAAATGATCTGGCCTCGTCTTCCCAGAGTCAAACATGTTCAAGCATGTATGGTTCGTCAATGTGTGATAAATGCCAAGAACAGCAACACAGAAATCCACGGAAATTAATATTTATAAACAGTTTTACTATCATCAAAAATGGAAAAAAAATCAGATTTGTGTAAATGTTTCATTTAAATATATTTATTGATTTCAGACACATTCAACCACCTAATATTATTGTGGTTTCTAAAAGCCAAAAAAAAAATACGGATTATTTTCAACCAATAAGAAAACGTTTTAATTTACTAATTTCCTTTTGTAGCATTTTTTTCCCCCTTCCTTTTGCCACCAATTGATTTGAAAGTGTCTTTCCAAGGTACAAAATGACATGCACCTCCCCGTGCGGAAACAAAATACTACTTAACCGCACTAATTTTGAATTGCACCAATTTTGAATTACACCAAGTGGGTTCTCAGCTGTTGACGCTTGGGGACCCACCTTCAACACATCACAACCCGAAAATTTTTTTTTCACTCATTTTAAATAAATTTGTAATTTTTTTGTACATTCAATATTAAAATGCAGTATTTAATTGATTTACGCAGTAGTGGGCAGTAACAAAGTAAATTTACTTAGGTTTGGGGATCTGTACTTTAATCAATTACTTTTACTCCACTATGTTTGACAAACGATACTTTCTACTCTACATTTCTAGGGGAAAAACATGAATGCAGACAAGTTGGTTGTGTAGAGTTTCTTTCTCCGATTTAATATCATTATTGGGTCCTCTTTCTCTGTCCCACCCCCGAGGGGAGTGCAACCCCCGGCTGTCGAAGATCTGATGACGCCACTGGACTGAGCGGCGGTGGCCTCTGTAACTAACTGGACACAACTGTAGGACTTCAGAGCCTAGTAACTATCTCGCCCATCCGTCCATGGGAGGGGATCCCTTCTCCAAAATTGGTTCCCCAAGGTTTCTCTTTTGTCCCATGTGTTTTGAGTTTTGCTGCGGGGAAGGTCTAAGGATGGTGGATAGAGGCTGACATTTCATTAGTGTGATCATCGTTTGACCCCAGAGACGACTCCTGTTGTGATATTGGGCGCTACAAAAACAAAATTGGTTGCTTGATGATCGTGCCCACTCCAGAGCAGAAGGTGGCGTTGTCCATATTTATAATTCAATGATGCACGAAACACACAACGGATTGTCCCTCAAGTGTTTCCCAATTCAGTCTGAATACGTGTTTTTCAAGTCTTTGGTCATTTGTATCTGCACGAGTTAAACCAGAGTGAACTGTAGTACTTTGACTACCACTGGATTTAGACACAGATTAGGCTTCATCCTCTGTTACCCACTGAAAATGACCCCGTGACCTTCCCACCAGTTGAGAACCACTGCACTTAACGACTACTAGAAAATGTACTTTGACACATTTGTCATGTCACTGAAGGCGGCTGCTTTCATGAGCACCAGAATCTTTTGTATCAAACGCAGACCTTTGTAAAGTGGTAAGAACATGGCAGTAACCCGCCTATTCTCGAGAACCGTTTTTGAAAATCACATCCAACAAGGGAATAAAACGCCTTTAAAGTTTTCCCAGAGGAACAGCAGCGATGGGAGCTTATGATACACAGACGAGCTCGGTGTAATGACCTTTGTAAACCTTAAGCTGTGTGGGCGCGCTACAAAACGTGTTCGTCTTTTGTTGTGGAGCGAGCTCAGTGTCGGCCTGTGCCATCAGACTGTGAGGAGCTTTCATCCATCTATCACACACTCTGGGGGGGGGGGAAAGAGAAAACATTCACAGAGAAAAGAGGATAGATTGTGCGAGACGACTTTGAACTTTGAGGTGTAGGTGTTATGTTTAAGAACGGTTGAAATGCGATATGATCCTGCAGTGCGAGGTTTGAACTTTGATTTAAAGTATTGTGGAAAAGTCGTAAAGCAACAAATAAAGAATAGGTTGCATTCATGTTACAGAATTCGATTTGAGTCGGAGGGCGGGTGCCAATACAACTATGGGACAGAAACGGTTCTTAAAAGAAATTTCCAAAAAAGAAAATGTCCAAATGTTGATGAGTGATTGGATTCACAAACCGGTCATATTATTCTTATGGCTGAAAGTCCTTTCTACTGGCCAACATCAGACATGTTTTTAAATATTGTCACACCACTTTTGGACACCTTTATGAGAAAATAATTAGACCCTGGTTCATATGTGCTGACAGAAGACACTGAACTGTGACAGTTTATCCTTCATGTGGATTGGCCCAGGGATTATAGAGAATTTCCAGCTGCCCTCCTTTTATACTATAGGCTCTTTACAATATTATTGTAATCTCACATGAATGGAACCCATTGATCACAATATACCATGGTTATAATTGTGATTCTCAACTGGTGAATGGCCAGTAAATGAACCTTATGGTGCAGTTATTCACAACTAAAATATCTCTCAAACAAGGGGAGACACTGTAGGACAAACATTAATTTATAACTGCATAATTGACCAATTTTCACATAAAAAGGAGTGTAATTATTGCATATAGTCATAATTTCTCTTTAGATTTATATGGGGCATTGTAACCTTTCCAATTTTTGTCACATTGTGATGACCCCTGCAAAGAAATGCACCAACAGAAATCATTTTTCATAGGTACACATGCAATATTTTGTAATAAAATGCTCCAAACCCCTATTGTTGTAGTGGATAATAAATTAATGATTTTGGATGTGGACTTCACCCATTTGGCTGCTTTTAATCCATATCATGGAGACGAGCTGGAGATTTCTCGCTCCCAGTAAAGTTACAAGTCAGGTCTTAAGAGAGGAGTCACTCACCTTTTTAAAAAAATGAACAAAGATATTTTTCAATATAACTGATAAACATCTAATAAAACACTTTCATTTTATTCCAATTATTGGGTGAATGAAACCCTTCAATTATTACACTGCATAACAGATTTTTTCAATATCATTTCATGCCTGATTTACAGAGACTCAAAAAACAGTGACATCTGAATTTACAGATTTTTTTCAATGATAGTAATAGCATACAGCAATTTTGGCCATAGTTATGCATGAAAGGACTCACTTTTAAAATGTAAAGCACAATTGTTAGTTTCACAGATGCCTTCATTTTAGAATATAAAAAAGGTACATAAATATATTTCATTAAAATGGAATTCTTAGTAAATGGAGTTGTATGGAATAGGGCACCACAATGAAAGCTAGGCAGACTTTTGCACAGCGCTGTTATCTGTAAAGAGAACTCACATCTTTAGAAGTTCCACAATAAGACCAACAACAACAGAGAGTGGGGGGCTCTTCTGGTGCTGAAGGGGCCACAGAGAGCTTTGGTCAAGTAAGCTTTGATGAGAAGGTTTGAAGTCTTTCTGGATGAAGCTGACAATAGCTCAACTCCTCAAGTTTTGGAGTGGCTCTTCCTTTGTTGTGAAGAGATGAAACCTGTATCTGATAAAACAGAGGGCCGTTTCACAAAGCTGGCTTACCCCGTGAACTAGGCTTATTTGGCCAAGTCTGGCTTATTTTGTTGTCACTTCAGTTTCATGTCTGGGTCAGACAAGTCTCTTCAGTGTGTGATGGTAAAACACCTACAATGAGCATCGCGTGGTCATGTTATTAAGTTCGCCCGTGCGCAGTTTCATACTTCCTTGCCTCAAATGCAAATTACAGCTAGTAATGTATTTTTTTTTTAATGACATTTTACCAGGCGTTTCAAACTCATTTTCGGTCGTGAGCCGCAATTCACTTACGATGGGCGGGCATATTGAGAAAACATCCCCTCAATAAATAACTAATAATGACCACTGTGATAAATCAGCATCGGGCCAATAGAGGTGTTTTACAATATCGGCTATTGGCCGATAAAATATATTTCGTGGATGTGCCGTCATAAAACTGCGGTCCTGAATCTGCAGCTGCTCCAGTCTCAAATACATGGCAGCTGGACTGCACATCCTACATAATACAGCACATTATAAAAGGCCTTTAGAAACAGAGCTGAAACTAATCTGTGCTGCTTTGCCGTTTTTTTTTTTTATTTTAATAATAATAATAATAATAATAATATTTTTTTTTCCTTTTTTTTTGAAGGAGCTATTGTGCAATTACTTTTTATACATTTTAATGTAAAATCCCCCTTTGCCTTAATAATATACAACATTCCTTCCATTTAAAATTAAAAGTTAAATTCCAGATGTCTTACATGTTTATAAATATAGGCCTGTAATAGACCGACAACTTGGTGCACTAATATACAATAGGTCCACACATAATATACAAATAACATTCCCATTCCCCCATCCCAAAGAGAAGACAGCGACCTTCACCACAAAATCAAAATCTCCCACAGACTGTTCCCCCGATGCAGCGCGGACAGGGCAGAGCAGCGAGGCAGTTGGATTAATGGTATTATATTCCACCTCCGGGAGTCTTTGTTTTAATCAAAATGTGTTTATGACTGTTTATCGGCAGTGGACTTCCCCCAAAGGAGAAGCAGTCATCTGCTGTCTCCGGGCCTGGTATTCAATTAGTAAGAGTGAAGCCACTACCTGTCTGCGCAACTTAATGAGCCGCTTCTTTCACAGTTAAAAAGCAATGTCCTCAGGTTTTGTCATTCATTTGTGAATAAAATTGTCCATCTCCCCAGATACGGAAAACCATTTTAATGCGGATTTATTCACAAAACCTTGATGTAATAACTGGGTATTTATGTTTTGGATCTTGATGTGATTATCCAGTCAAAGTAGAAACCACACTTTTAAATGAATTTTTCCAAAAACATTTAACCATTTACCAAAAAACAAGTGCTACCTCTCTTCCAAAATCCCAGCACATGTCCCTAATTAAGTTCTGTTTAGTGTTACTGCGAGATTAAAGTAATAAAGTTCAGTGACTGAACTCATTCTGATCTTAAGGAGTTATATATCCACAAACTTGCTTCCTCGACATGTTCAGGTTAAACTGGGATGTTTGAAGTTTAGTTTATTTAAAGGACAATGTGCAGTTACATTAAAAAGATGGCTGCACCAGATTTAGCACCATGGTACTTTCCATCCGTTTGTCACACTTTGACCAAGAGTGCAGGCTACAGAAACGTCCTTCAACCACCACATTTTTGTTTGTTATGTTAGTCCTTAACCAAGTTGCCATTTACAATCCACATGTGCACCATTGAGGCACACAAAAAATATTGTCCTTTGGATAACAAGTTTTGATGCCTGGCTGGTCTTGATACAGCACTAAAAGAAAGTTACTTGGTTGTTTCAGCTCAAATAAAATTATAAAACAAAAATGGATAGCACTTTAGAATACAGCACGGTGACTACTAGGTAATTACTAGTAATTGCTATCACTAAAAACAATAATTACCCAGTAACTCTTATGTAATTAACCCCAACCACCTAGTAGTTACCTAGTAGCTATAATTATTTAGTAGTTACCAGGCCGCTACCCAAACATGAAAAATAGACTTTTGGAAAAAATGACCATCAATGTTCTGTTTTATTGTTCTAGATTAGGGCTGGGTACCATTTTAATCGACTGACACAATTACCTTAACGACACATACTAAATTATTGGTCAACTACAACCATAAAACAGAATAATGGTCATTTATTCCATAAAATATATATATATATAAAATATATAAAAATAAAAATATATATATACTGTATATATATTTTAATAATTTACACGTAAACCAAGTAACTTTATAATAATTTTGTAATAGATGATACCTATACTAAATCATTAGTATAAAAACATTTTTTTTAAATGGCATCTAGCCCTACTCATGTTGACCTCCACACATACAGTACATGGAGACTGAATAATCCTGCATATACAGTCAGTCTCCCCATCAACAACTCAAAATGCATGACTCCAATGCACCATCTTGATATGGCTCAGAGTCCAGACAACTTCACTCTTTGATCCTTTCAGTGTTCAAACTGCCTCCACTACAAAAGCATATTGGCGCAGTTAATGGCCTTATACAAACTGAACACGAGTATGAGAAATTAAAATCGATATATTAATATGCTCAACAAACTTCTGTCCGCAGTGTTACTTTACTGTACAATGTAGCTCTTATATCCAGTTTTATATGAAGGCAGGTACAAACATTTTCCATATTTTGTGCCATTTTGATGACAAACATGAAAGATTCTGCAGGTTTTGTTATTTTTACTATAAACACAAGATTAGCAAACACACAAAGTCCCAGTACAGAGACGTTTCCTTCATAAATGGGAAGTTTTGTTTGTGTTTGCGCCAATATTTCAGACGCTTTGCTGTTGCATGTAAATGAGTTCAATAAGCCAGGATAATCTTACCGTAATGAAGATGATATTTGTTGAGAAAGTTTTTCAAATCTCTGCTGTATAGGGGATAAAAGAGCACTGATGCATGGAATAATAATTGACTTGTCTGAGAGAAAGATTGTACTGTTGCATTGAAGTTTACATCTGTTGTGCAATACCGCCCCCTAGTGACTGAACTTGATAATAAAAGGTGAACTCGTATTGGAAATTTTTTTTAAACTGGGCTTAATTATTGTTCTTAAAATAAAATGCTAAATGTTTTATACAGGGCTGTGGATGTACATTAAAAAAAAAAAAAAAAAAGAAAAAAAATCCATCTACTCACTGAAATAAAGATGTTTAGCAGGTTCTCCAGTGTAGGTAGCTGAGGGATGAGCTTCTGCACCACTTTACTGAACGCCTCAAAGATGGAGTGGTCATATATACTGGTCAAGTAGAAACTGGAAGAAAAAATAATTGACATTTTATCCCTCCCATAATACAGCTACTTGTTTTCCCTGATCAGCTTTTGCTAGTGATTGGATTCACAAACCTGCCACATTAATCTTATGGCTGAAAGTCCTTTCTACCGACCAACACACATGTTTTTGAATATTGCCAGCATTTTTGGACACCTTTATGCGGAAAGAATTAGACCTCAGTTCATATGTGCTGACAGAGAAGACATTGAACTTTGTGAGCTTTTTGTTTCACGTGGATTGGCCCAAGAATTACTCAGAAATTGGCAATAAGCCAACACTAGAAATCTGCATTTTGACCATAGAACTTTCAGCTGCCCTCCACCTCAATTTTAAACTATAGCCTCTTGAATGTTGTGATGTCATGTGATACACTTTTAACATAGCTTAAATCATGCCTCCATCATTAGTTTAAGCAATAGCAATTGATAAAAATACATAAAAAGCCTCAAAGTGTCTAAAAGTGTGTTGTTGCACGCCTTACCTGAGATGTATTTTCTCCTGGCCAGCATCTGCCAGGTCGTCGTTGGCCCGTTTGTGGATGTCTCGTTGCTTCTCGATCTTGTGGTCGTCCGAAAGTCCGTCCACTTTGTGAATGAACACCTCGAAGCTGATGTCTGGGTTGACTTGATAGGCTCTGGTCACAGTGAGGTGCAGTCTGTTGAGGGCTTCCACATACTCATCCTGCAATATCAAATTAGATCACCGCAATGAGCGTGTGGCATCCACGCGCAGAATGCTTTGAGGCACATTTATTATGAGCATTGTTGGTAAGCAGAACATCTACAATGGCTGAAGCTGATGATCACGGGATATAACGGCAGGATTTGAACTACTACAGCTGCAATTTTAAGATGCAGCACCAGTCAAAAAATTGGAAACACCATGTATTGGCTTTTCTTTATTTTCAACACTATTTACATTGTATGGTTCTCATTGAAGGCATTGAACTACTACGCCTTGTGTTCATGAATGTCTTCAGTGATAATCCAAAATGTAAATTCTCTTGAGTGGGAAAAAACAACACACACAAAAAGTGTTTCCAAAAAAATCACTTCCAAAACTGCTTTTGTTGAAATCCCTGAAGAGATCACAGATGGGATTTGAACTATGAACCTTAAGTATTAGACCACAAGTTTTCTCATGCCACTTGTTTACGCCTGTGTTCAAGTAACATTGATTACACAAGCTCGATACTCATGAAGAACTGCGGAAACTTTTGAGCAACCGCTAGCATTTAAAAGTCTAATTTTACCATCATAGCAACTAACAAACCAGACAAAATGGCTAAATTTCTTCCTGAAGTGAATAAGCAGCATATGCGCTTTACCTTTAGTGATCAACATCGGCATCAAGGTTTCAATTTTAGTTCCTGAAAGTATGAGCTAGGATTTAAACCTAGAAGACATTTTGGTTTCAGTTAGATGCTCTACCCATTGTGCCTGTGAGGACATGAATAATAAGTGCTACAGAATCTTGTGTCCAAATCCAAATGTGTCAGATGTCAGTTCCCTCCGTTGCTCCAGGTGGGCATAACTGAAGGGAGAGGCGAGCAGATAGTTCAACAACAGTTGCTCCACAAATCCACAGCTGAACCGCCACATGTTAACCCCGGAGGTTTGAATTATCATTATGTAAACATAGCCAGTGCGTTTGAAATACATTCTATATATTGCATTTCTTCTTTATAATAATGAAGTCTCCTCCAAATGGCACCCGGAAATGACCCTTCACCAGATAGTGACAGTGCTGCCGAGTGCTGACACCACAAGAGACTGAAAAGACTCACAAAAACAGATCAGAATGACTTAAACTCTGAATTACCGGATCTTCAATCTCCTAAAAAATAAATCCATAAGTAAATACATGAGAAATATCCACTCGTAGAACGAAATAATACATTACGACAACATAATGCTTGCAAACCTGTGAGTCAATGACAAAGATGAGAGCTCCCGTTCCTCTAAAGATCATCTCGTAGTCAAAGGTGGGGTCAAAGAAGTCGATTTGTCCTGGGAAGTCCCAGATCTGGAAACTCACGAAGGAGCTGCTGGACACGTCCTCGCGGCAGATCTTGTTGGTGCTCTCCAGGAACAGAGTCTCGGTGGGCGACATTTTATGGAAGACAACTTTTTGGATGGACGACTTGCCGCTCCTCCTCAGCCCCATGAGCAAGATCCGGGGTTTGACCTCACTTAAGGAATCACTGAAGCATGAGTCTACAAAAGCATATCAGTGAGATGAATAAAACATAATGGCTTTATTTTTTGAGCAGTTGAAGACAGATTGTAAGGTGACTGGAGAACAGGCATTTCAAAAGAACAAACCAACAATGGATCATGCAAAGTTCAGTTTATTGTCCCCTACATTGAGGAAAACCCGTCCAGAGTGACACAGGAAGAACATTCAAACGATTCAGCCAGCCACCGTGTCCACTGCACTGACAGACCCTATGAGAATAAAAATCTAGCGTGTAGTGCAATATAACAATTTTACCAAGAATTTGCTCAATCTTCTGTTAGGTTGTGGGCAGACATTATGCAAATATGAGCAGGCTGTGGGCTGGATTGACATTTTTTGGAAAGACAAAACATTGATTGTCTATATCTGCAGTAAACTGGATGAAAATATAATGGTTGCTAGAACCTCAGTGAGCTGTAGTAGGAGTAGTAGATTCCAGCCAGTATCTTAATTCAGACATGATTGACTACAAAGCATAAAACAATGACTGAAAGGGTTTTGGCTGAAGTGAAACACTTAGTAATGCCAAACCATATTACAACTTAGAGCACCAAGCATACAGCAATTTCAACAATCAGCAAGATGAGACCATAATAATGTGTGTAAATTTGCTTACAAAGTATAGTCACACATTCAGTAGGTTCCGCTCAAATCACTTAAATTACATCATCAAAACAAGAAAGCAAAAGAAGAAATGGTATACAGGGGATCAAGTTAAATTTTAATTTATTTCACTCATTTATAACATTTGATTTATTTATTATTTTCACAGATTTGTTTTCTCCATATGATTATTTTGAGTTTGTAGTTTCTACACAGAAAAAAAAAAAAAAAAAAATCTAGTATCTACGCCCACTTCAGACGCTCAATGCACGACTGTACGTACACATTTAAATGTACGTAAAAGTTACTAAAGCGCCTCACGCGTGTTTTGTTGTTTGGGAGTAGACTGAAGGACAGGCAATTTCTTGAAAAGTTAAAAGAGTTTCTGTGCAACAAACGCTTGCAACACTACACGCTTAAATCCCAAACTCTGCCTCCTCCTCCTGCAGGCTGCAACTAAAAGTCACGTCAAGTAGAAGTAAAAGGTAGGTTAGCTAACATGTGTCAGTGTTAGCTTCGCTCGGCTAAACTCAGGCTAAACTATGCAGCTACATTCGGTGCATTGTCTGAGGTGAGTCAAAAAGTGTAACATCGACTTCTCCACTGTGACCTTGCCCCGGACACCGCTCCAAATAAATCCCGCATGCCCCCACCTACCTCCGTCTGGATCCTCCAGGAACCCCGGGAAGTCGTCCTCGTCGTCGTAATAATACCCCAGGCCGATCTCACTGTCCTCCCCCCCGGTGGCGGCCGCTGCGGACATGTTGGGTCTGTTCTGCGGTCGTTCTGCTTCAGGAGAGAGGAGTGTTGTCCAAGAGGAATCAAGACGCGAGCGGTGGCCAACTTCCCCCCTCAGTGATCAGTGTCATTTGAGAGGTGAGGGCCATGCTGTTGGAGGACCTTCACCCCCCACCACTGCGGCCCACTGCCACCTCCTGTGTCACATTAGCCTGATGAGGACACATGATATGGGGCTCACTACGACAAATACTAAACATGATATCAAAATGCATTACAAAGAAAGTACTTATGAATTGGGGGGAGGGGGAAACTGGAACTCTCAGCTAGATGACTGCTAGACTAGGCTAAGATAAAGATAAAGGGGCATTCTATGCAGAAAAAAACAAGAGAACCAGTCACCCTAAACATATTTAATCCTGGAGCATCATAAATGCCCCTGTCATGAAGTTTGAAGTTTAGTTTATTTAAAGGACAATGTGCAGTTACATTAAAAAGATGGCTGCACCAGATTTAGCACAATGCTACTTTCCATCCGTAGTCCCCAACAATACAATCATTAAACATACATCTATACTATATCAAGATACAGTTCAAAAAGTGCAAGTTGCCAACATGTCAATTCACAATATACAGATTACAATACAATTCACATTTAGCAGCAAATCTAAAAATCTAAATCTAAAAATGTGCAAATTGTTAGTATAAGGTGCAATACAAAGTTACAGTACAATATTTAGCAGCGACATATAAAGTGCAAAATTTTCAAACAAATAACGGACAATGGCCACCAGATGCACCACGAGGGTATCATCCGATAGCCATTGTACCCAACTGGTACAGCAAATGTAAACAGGATAATAATCTGGTTGTCTGGCAGCCATCAGATGGTACCCACAAGGGTATCATCCGATGGCCAAATACCCATCTGGTACAGTTAGTGCGCGCAGGACTGGTGTTGTAAGAGCCAGTCCTTTAGAGCCCGAGAAAAGCTGTGAAAATCTGCAGAAATGGGAAAATGTACTTGTTACACACACTACCCATACAGTCACTGGGTCACTATGGAGTCAAATGCACTTATATCAAGGTTTCA
>OMNZ01035986.1:0-12771 GCA_900303255.1 Lesueurigobius sanzi | reverse complement strand
ACAGCAAATGTAAACAGGATAATAATCTGGTTGTCTGGCAGCCATCAGATGGTACCCACGAGGGTATCATCCGATGGCCAAATACCCGTCTGGTACAGTTAGTGCGCGCAGGACTGGTGTTGTAAGAGCCAGTCCTTTAGAGCCCGAGAAAAGCTGTGAAAATCTGCCATGAACAGCAAAGGCCTAAGATAAGAAATGGGAAAATGTACTTGTTACACACACTACCCATACAGTCACTGGGTCACTATGGAGTCAAATGCACTAATATCCAGGTTTCATAATGAACATTTCATTGTTTTACTAGGATCCCCATTAGTGGCCCGTCTACTGGCCAGACCATCCATTATGGCTACTAGTCTTCCTGTGGTCCTTTTAAAAAGTGTCAATTTTGCACAATTGAATTGTAATTGTAATTTGCATAGTTGCATAAATTGCAAATATAGCAATTATTTAGGCTGTGTCTTCTCTCAAATGTAATGCTTCGTGACATAGGCTATTTCAAATACACTGGAACTGATTTAAAAACATATATCACAAACAAACAGAAAATGACATCAATACAGGAAATGTAATCAAAATCATCATATTTATGCTGTCAATTTTATTGTGCGAATATGGGATCTCATACACTTGAATCTACCATATAGTCATGTGCTTAGGGGCTAGCCTCAGTTGAACAGGTAAGTGTTGTTAATGCAAACCATTTTAAGACGGAATCTTAAAAATTCTCACATTAATAACCAGTGTGGAAGGTAATTGTTGCTTGAAACCGCAGCTCTAATGTGGATGGTGATTTGGTCAACAGGGAAAGTAAATGATCAGGAATCAAAATGAGTCTCCAAGCCGTCATCTGTACTGTTTGTTTGTTTTAGTGTTGAGGGTGTTTTGCCTGACACCTTGATTCTTTATCAGCTAAAAAATCTAATAACATACACACCACACAGGCAGTTTCAAGAATGCACTGCAGATATGTTGTCTCTAAAAATACATCTCTTGTAACTATTACTTATATATATATTTCTTTGTTGGGTTACTTACTGTCAATACTGTGAAATATGGCTACTATTTT
Source organism: Lesueurigobius sanzi (assembly GCA_900303255.1). NCBI lineage: Eukaryota > Metazoa > Chordata > Actinopteri > Gobiiformes > Gobiidae > Lesueurigobius > Lesueurigobius sanzi. Next base: position 11,702 of record OMNZ01035986.1, on the reverse strand, counting down.
TTTTTTTTTATTATTAATGCATTCTTTATTGAAGGATTTTGTCTGCATAGTTTCATTTTAGTCTAGGACAGAAGTGCCCAAATGAATCTCTTCAAGGAGTTTGATTTTGCCCGTGAGTCTGTATTGAGATTAAAGACTAAGGACTATAATTAATTTCTGCACTAACTACACTGTCAATAGTTGGGGGAGAACAAAACAAGTCTTTACTAATACAATTAAGGGAAGATTATGATGGATGTGTTTGCCAATTGTGGCCCTGCAAGTTTGGCCAACTCTGCTGCTCTAATAATTGTACAAAATGAATGCTTAGAGTATTCATGCCGGGATATAAGTAGAAGCCGCAACTAAAAGCACAAAAATAGAAAGTGTCTATTTATAATATCAAACTGTCACATGCCAAAAATTCCTTTGAAGTGTTTTGGGGTCAAAGTTTACTGTGAAAACAGTCTCAACTGGTCCATCCAACAAAGAATTTGAGCTGTGATTCAGAAACACTTTGACAAGAGGAGGCACATGTGATACAGCTGTGAAAAAATGCTTACGATTATATTTTACTTACTATCAGCAGTGGTGTATGGTAAGTTTGGCTTTCTTTAGTTTGCACATTTTATTCCCAATCCTTATCAACACATGTTTTATTAGTAACATGTATTGCATTTCATTTAACTATGTGATTACAGCTAATGTTAACTGAATTTCACCAATGACTACCTGCTCAATTTCTGCATTATTGTATTGTTTTTCCATTCTTTCATCACTCATATTTTTGTTGACAGGTCGCTTGACAACTTACAGCAGGGGAGCCAAAAGTTGTTTCGATGGAGGGCCAAAATTAATGTCTGAAGGGCCATACGCAATACTGTTTTGCATAGAAAGACCAAAGTCCAACAGGTCTATGGTTGTATATCCTTTACTTACCATTGCCATTAACATGCTGCTTTGGTGTCCATTGTAACTATAGACTATTGTCTATCACAAATGAGTCAAAGCGATACTTCTTACAAATCTAAGCACCAACGCATGGGCCCAATCAAACCTGTTGGAGGGACGAATTTGGCCTGTGGGCCCCACTTTGGACAACCCTGCCTCACTGTATATGATGGAGTTTCCGTCTCATTCTGTGACAGTGAAGTCAGAAGGGAGCAGTTCAAGTCCAGATTAAAAACCACACAGTTAAATGAGGACTGCAGTCAGGCTGATGCTAATGTCCTCAAACCAATCCATCAAATTCAAGAACATGTGAACAGCACAGTGTGTGAGTATGTTGTTAATGAGCATGTCTCAAGGATGTGTGTTATGATGAGAAACGGATATGGTTCCTCCATGTAATGTTGAAATGTCATGAACTTAAAATCATGAAAATTATACAAAATAAAATAGACCTAAAATGAGTTTTGACCATTAATTGAAACCTCTTCCACTGACTGTGGCAATAAAACGATTCCGATTCATTATTGTTAGTAAAACCTATAATAAAAATGTAGACAATTTATTTTACTTGGCCAATGGAACAAAGTTTCCAAGCCATTAATGTTCAAAGATACAGTAGTGATCTGCTATTTAACAAATGCACTTAAAATACCTTCATATACAGAGCCATTTCATACTGGAATATTCTGCCTCTCAAAATGATGTTAATAAGCAATCATGTTTCTTTTAAATTAAATCTTAAAACATCTGTGATCAATAATGAAGTTGCACTAACTTGATGTAATGTAGACTGTGATATTCTTGTGTTGTTACCTTGTTGATGAACTGGATGTGAATATTTTGTTTACTATTATCTGATGCTATGTACAAGTATAAATTGTGATACCTTTTTTGTTTTAGAATGGACCCCAGGAAGAATAGTCTCTACTTTGGTAAAGACTAATGGGGATCCTTAAATAAAGAAATAAATTAAATATTTAGGTAGCCTTGCTGGGAGGGGGAGTTGGACTGATACAACATACAATGATACAATGACATCTATGTGGGATGAGTTGGACATACTGTATAGATTTGTTTTATCTATAATGAGAGATAGAGCAGGTCACTGCACAGCACCCGATTATCAGTTTTAGCAGTGGAGCCAGGTCATACATGTTTAGAGAGCACACGCTTTAATATGTGAGATACAATCATTATTAAGGATCAAATATTATTTTCCTTCTATCAACTATGAATATATAATATGTATGATGAGTGAATGTGGGCCAGGGACAACAGATGAAAATGCTAATCAAATCCGTTATTCTAATAGGTCTTATCTTGTTTTAACATCCACAATCTCAAAAACATCCCTTTCCTAGTAAGTTGAGTAGTAATTAAAACATTTGTCTTCAACTTAAAGATGAACTAATCGTATTTTTTTGTAGGAGTTGTCCAGCGGAGCGGTTACAACGCTCTGCTGATGGGTTTGTAAATGGAGTGGACTTTTAAGCATTTATTTTTGTGTTGATTCTGATGGCACAGTTTGTGATATGTTTGCATACCTGCTGTAAGTATATGTTTGAACAATCCATGTAAACATAAATTTGTAAAAAAAAAAAAAAAAATGTTTAAATGTATATAGAAAAGGAGGGGGTGGGGGGCGTTGGACTCAAAGTAGAGGAATATATATTAACAATAGCATCATGACATAGCAGAGAGACCGTCAAAGGATACACAGAGTACACTATAACATGGACAAGAATAATGGACCGAGGCATGGTGCGAGGCCAGCAGGGGGCAGCAAGAGTGGGCATAGTCTATGGATCTATTATAGAGAGGCATAGTCAGTGTTAGCAGGACTTTATAATGAGTCAGTTGCTGTAATTTGAGCCCTTAACTTTACCATTGTTTTTGTTTTATATGCTTGGTGTGTAGACAGTCTTTTGGTATCTTACTTTTGGAACCACTGTAGCAAAACAAGCACTATTCTGTATTTAAAATAGTCATAAGTAATCATCAAATTGAATTGTTGTTGTGTTAGTCCTTCTCCATTTGCATCGAAATAACGTTCTCATTTTGACTTCTGCAGTCAGACTGAAGTGTCAGCGCCCTCATCACAGTGTTGGAGTAGTTGACTAAACCCATGGAAGGTGTGCAATGCAAACTTGCAGGTGAATTTTCAAACTCTCCATCTGAATTTGGAAAAGGAAAGAAGTTGAGATGCTTTATGATCCAGATTTTTTGGCATTATCATTATGACTGATGCAGTATTTCATGGTTGGCCTTCTTATCAACAAATTAAACCTATTTGGGGGTTGAATGAAACAATGAACATAATGATCCGCAATGCTAGAATAGCCTCCAGTATTTCCTTATATATTCTTAATTACTATGTTATTATTTGATATTTAAAATAAAATTACATTTATGAAGGTTATTTTTTTTTTATGTCTAGAAAGTTTAGCCTGATGCAGTAAAGGATACAGAAATGAAAATGTGTATGTAGTGAGCACATGCTTCTAACAAACCAAACTTAAAAGCTCAGCTCTTCCTTGCACCTATCTCATACTTTTACCTGTACAGAATGCCCTTATGACTTTAATGTCGTTTTAGCTTTTAGAAACAAGGTGCATTAGGCTATTAACAACTTGGTTTTGCCCAATGCTCCATGTCAGCATTATGACACAAGTGGCAAATCCTTAATATGACAACACTGAGCTTTTGTGCAGTATAAGTTAAAACTTATCCATCTGGGGTTATTTCCCTCTCGTTTTCGACAGCTTGTTTTGATCTTCTAAAGTAAGTCTGTCCATCAACACACCATAATGTAATACTTCTTTGTTACTTCTTATTGGCTCCTGGCTTTATAACTTATGTTTATTTATCAAGTTAGTGAAACAAAAGGCGGAGCTTGTAGGGCTGCCTTCATTCATTGGCTGTGAGAGTGACCCAAACTCAAGGAAGTTGCCATTGCCAACACCAACTCACCCAAAAATCTGAGTGCATGCAGCAAGCTTCATCTAGGTGAGATACGTATGTCATTTTGTTGCAAGTTTTAGTTTGAAAAGTTAATTTGTGTTTTATGCAAATTAATTATGTTCTTGTGCACAGTTAATAGTACGGAAAAGAGAGGTATAAAACCTGACAATCCTGTTTAAGGACAACAGTTTCACTTTGTCTGCATCTACATTCTACATCTACAGAAAATGGGACAAGATGATGAAGCAAATTAACACCTTGGTCTTTTTATGTCATGCCATTGCACTTGGATCGGGTAGGTGACAGGTGGCATTATTTGTTTACTGGTGATTTTAAAGGTAGTTACATTTTTGTCTTGGCTAACTCATGTAATGTCATGCAGTTACTGTGAGATGGAAAGTTCCAGTTCAAATTTTCAGACAGTTTGCTTTCCAGAGAGTTTACATTCCTTTTCATTCATTTTAACTTTTAACTATGAAATGTGCATTATGTCACTGTAACTTTTTATGTATAACTCACTTTAAAAACAACTTAGGTGACAAAAGTTTGATGTAGGCAAAAATTCTTCAGTCTTCATCTGTACTCTGTATTTGAAGTGTAGGACGTTTTGATCTTACTCCAAAGGTCGTCATCAGCTACTGAATCTTTGGATCTTTGGAGTAAGATTGAAACGTCCTACACTTCAACTACAGAGTACAGATGAAGACTGAAGAATTTTTGCCTACGATGGACAACTCCTGTACGACTGAGAACCTACACAAAAGTTTGATGTGTTTACTTAGTCTACAACTTGTGGTACATGGCTTGTAATTTTAAAGAACAATAGCATGAAAATTAAACTGACAACAAAAAAGCTTATAGCTTGAAGGTGTGATACAGTGTATTTTCTTTTTCTTTAGGAACCCACACTCTATTGTTCTTGTCCACGGGACGTTGGAACTCTCAGGCCCAACTTGATTTTGAGCAGGTCACCGTTTTTGACAATGTCACAGTTTCAAAATGTGATGGGGTGACCCGAGTAGAACATTTCAAACCACAGCTACAAAAGACAGCATTACCTGCCCGATGTGATGAAGATCGTGATGATAATTTGGAATCAATTGACACCTTTCAGGGTCATTCTAACATTTCAGTGGGTGAGTTTCAGATTGTATTTCACGTATAATTATGGACCCTGTTAACTGTTCATTATTTTTTTCAGCTGTTGTTCAGCGTAGACGAGGCTGCAGCCTCACAGCTGACGGGACTGTATCTGCTTTTGAGTCCTGGGCTTTGAATGGAAATGATTTCTTGACTTTTAACCCTGAGACTTTAACATGGATATCAAACGCACATTCATCGTTGAAAGTCAAAGAAATTTGGGATAAACAACATTTCAGGAATCGTGTTTATAGTGCATTCCTCAAAAACGTCTGCCCAGAGATGATTAAAAAAATGACTTTAAAATCTTTCCCCAAACATACAGGTGAGAACTATTTTGTTGTGTACTATATATATATGTATATAATTGCATGTAAGTACATTAAGGTTTAGTCATTCACTAATTTAAGCAGGTGTGCATGCTCTAGGCAAATTTTTCGCAAATGACCGCTTATAATCTCTCAGGCAAAAAGGATTTGACTGTACAACAAGAGAGAAAACCTTTAAGTCTTTCATGAATACTGTCCTCAGCCTAACCTTATATTTATTTTCCCCGTCATAAACAGATACTTCATTCCGTGTGTTTTTCTTTATTTAGAGCTGTGGGTGTTTGCCAAACCAGTTGAAAAGAGTGACGAGGCTCAGCTTCTGTGTCACGTGACCACCACAGACCCCTCTGTGAAGTTGGTGCGTTTGATTGGAAACGGGGCGACCAGGGTCAGTGGGTTTTCTGTGATGGGACCTTTGCCCTCTGGAGATGGCACCAGGATCCTCAGACTGACGGCCAGGATCTCTCTCAGTCTCACTCATCTCACCTACGGGTGTGCTGTCCAGTCAGAGAATCACAACATATCAACATACTGGAGTAAGTCTAATGGTTTTAGTTTAGAGGACTTACTTTGTCCAGCAATCTGTATTATTGTGATATTTGAATGTTCCATCTCTCAAAAATCCATCTTGAAAGGCTCGAGCTGATGCATTTGTACTTGAATCAAGTGTTGGCTCGAAACAAACACTTGGCAATATTGCTGTTAGTGGGTGGGTTTACATTTGCAAACAGCTAGCACATTTATCGTTATACATTACTAACACGAAAAACACGAGGTATGCTAAAACATTCCCTTACAACCAATAAATTGTTTTTTTTTTTTTTGCCAAAGGAACAACAACAACAACAGAAAGAAGATTACATTTTAAGATTGAAGAATCAGATAATGCATTTGCAACATGATGATTGCTCTTCCCAAACCTTTAGTTGTCTTGAACTTTTCCTTTGGGCAAAAAAATATTCTGAATAGTCTATGATGGATACTGAAGACAACAATTGTCTGGCTCTTGGCAGGTAATCAGAGGATAGAGTTGGACGGGGAAGGGGAAACCCATACAGGTCCACCCTGTATGGGGAAACCCATAACAGCTAAGAATGTATTTTGCATTGTTGACCAAAATCATGTTTGTGTAGGGCTTAATTTGGTACAAAAAAAAAGGTGATAAAGAAAATTTGGATCCTGCATAGATCTTTGCTGGCAGTGGCAGTGTTGGTCACAAACACACAACAAAACAACACCTAAATATTGCTATGCATTTTACAGATGGGACTACTCTTGATGGAAGACACATCTATTACAGTATGACATACAAGTTTCTAAATGCCATCATAGGATTTCTTGCCATTATTGGACTTATCCTTGTGATGTCTGTTGTTATGATCGCTCTTCTTAAGAATAGTGAGTATATTTTAAACGCAAAATGGAACGCTATACACTACAGCACCAATGTTAATTTTTCTTCCTCCTATGTTTAAGTCAAAATTAGAAGACAACCACCTCCGCCTCCTCGTCGACCAGAGCTGCAAGAGCAGTTTGAGAGTTTTATTCAGAGCTCCACGATGTATCCAGACTTGAGGAACATTCTATTGTCGGTCCTTTATGGCTCAAATATACCAGACATCCATCGTGAGTCCTATAACCAGTGGTTTGAGATGATGGAGCGTCAAAACAACTATGATCCTGAATTCTATGGAAGGGTTTAAATGACTTTCTTCTTGTTACATACAGTAGCAGAGGTGTTTCTCACTGGAGTGCAACTATAGTTTATCAACGCAATATCTTTCCGTGTAAAAGGGTGTTCCAACCACAATTATAGTGTCTTGCTGTGCTACTGTGAAATAATTGCATATTAATCTTACGTTTTGCCTGCATGCTTCAAATATATTGTACTATCCTATTGTATATTTATCTAAGATATGCTTTTAAAGTTTTTTTTTAACTATCTAAAACTAAACTGGTTTTGCAACTTTCCGAGAGTAGCAGTGCCTAAAAGTACAAGTTTGCACAGGCAGTTTGTCAGTGTCAAGTTACCTACTGCTACAGGCACAAATGAAACAAAACAAAATCAGAAAAGCACTGCAGTTTTGGGCTGCATTGTGAAGTAATTGCTGTCAATAATAATAGTCGTGCAGTTAAGGTTTGTGGCAAAGTACATTTGTTGACAATAGTTGCTGATATGTTAACCTGCTGTAGCCTATTCATGTTCCGTTAATGAAGTTTGACAGTCCACACCTGTTTGATTAAAGAGTGCCTGCTCCTTACTAAACTCCATTCATTGATCATCATTTATTGAAAATAATAATTATAATAAACATTATTATTTATTTTTTTGAGGCTTTCAAACACAAGATAAATTTTGATTTAAAAATACTGCCATCTCTAGTTATGCACATGTACTTTCCAAGTCTTCTATCTTTATTAGCTGTCTTCAGTATGTCCTCACTGTACCGCCGTGTCAGACAGAAATGATGACTCATTGTGTTGCTATGCTTAGCTGAGATGTTTGGATCATGAAACTTGAAACACATGAACCTCTTCCTTTCTTCTTCTGTATTTTAGTTTTCTTATTTGATCACTTCACCACCTCAACATTTTATAATCCCTCTCCTTCAGTTACAACAAGACTGTCTTATATCGGCCATCACAATGTATTAAGTTATGTTAAGTTTCACTTTGAGAAACTTGGTAATCAGGCTTGACAAGCGCAACCATTATTATTATTACTACTATTAAGTAACTTCGATCATAGTTCAAGACATTAGTATATTTGTCGCAAAAAATAAATATAAATAGAGAAGCATGCACACTAAAATATTTTCAGTGTAATAGGCCCTTTATCTCTATCTTTGTTTTAAATTTAAATAAACTTTTGTTTAAATCTCAAATCCTTATCATAAAAAGAGAAAAATCACTCTTCAATCAATCTTTTGTCGCTTTGTTACAAAATGTCATGGCACTATGTGCTGAAAGTGCATACACAGTAAATACAATGTTAGAATAAAAGCATACAGAATTGATTTGTTTTGTTCCTGAAACTTCCTCACAAATGTACTTCCATGCAATAGTGCCTTGTTCACTCCTGACAGTAAAAGTCAGGATTCATCAGTAAAAGCCGGATGTAGCACCATCCCATGAGGTCATTGGATTAAACCTGTGTCCACAAAGCAGCGCAGAGCAGCCGGCGTTAATGCACAACAACAGCTGTCCACCTCTGCACACTGATGGGTGGCTGCAGTGCCATCCTCTTATAGACCAGTAACTCTGGCACTAGCTATTCTTTTTCAGTTAGATGCCCTTTCTGCTGCATGATCGAGACTTCATAAAATAAGGTAAATGTACTCACTATCAAGTTTTTGTTGCATGTATGTTAATATGCTATTTTTTATTCATTCATTGCTGTTTCTATTAATTCTGATTTGGAATTATGTGTATGTTTTATGGATATCCTTAAGTTGATCTGCTCAGTGTTGAATTGGCTTTTTGGTGTAATTTTGTATGGACCTTGATCTTATTATTCTAAAGAATAAATCTTAATTATTTATCTCTAAACAAGTGTCCAACAAGTCCAATATGCACTGGCTAAAGGGGGTGAACAGCACCAATGTTTTCACTGACAAAGGCAAATAATGCTTTGCTGCTTCCGTTTTGTTTTCCTTTGTGTAGGGGAGACCGGGGATGACTGTAACACGGGGAGAGTTGTAACAGCACCACTTTGATCAATCAATGCAGATAAGTGTAATGTGATCCTAATCCTTTCTTCGCTGATCAGGCACAGCAAATTTCAAAACTATAACATGCATGATACATGCAGATTTTACCTGCAAAAAACTGATTTTAAGTAAGTAATGTTTTGGCTCCTACTTAAATTTGTGTTTTAGGCATTAAAATGTTCTTGTCATGTGACAAGATTTCCAAAATATTAAAATGCATTTTCAGCCCTCTTTTTTTCATGCTAGTTTGCTACTACAATTCGCTGAACATTATAAACAGGATGGTTATAACACATGATTAAGCAGGTGTTTTCAACCAACCCCGCTAGTGGGGAGAGTTGTAACAGAGGTACTCTTTGGTTTGACACCTTCTCATGGTGTTTGTGTTGTGATTATAGGAATCCTATGAGCTGCAATTTGTAGCCAACACATGTAGCTATTTTGTATAAAAGTTTGAGAGTCTTATTTAATTTAACCTTTATTTAACCAGGTTAGTCCCATTGAGATCTAAGATCTCTTTTACAAGAGAGACCTGGCCAAGACATGCAGCAACATTCATCAATACAAATCATTATTAAAACATTAGTTATAACATTCACATACAGATGATCTGGATTGGATCGACCTCACAAGAGACTTAAAACTATTCAAAGGGACCAGGTCCATGATTTTCAAGTCCTTCTGTAGTAAGTTCCAAGTGGATGGAGCGGAGTAACTGATAGCAGTCTTTCCCAGCTCAGTCCGCACTTTAGGAACTAGATACTGCAACGTGCCGTTTGAACGAAGATTACGCTGACTCTGCTTCACAATTAAAAGACAAGATAAATAAGCTGGCAGCCTTCCAAGAATTGCCTTGTAAATAAAAACACCAATGAGAGAGTCGACGTACCTGAAGTCCAACCCAATTCACTTTTTAATACAACAAACAGGGTCTTAGCTCAAACGATCAGTGAGTTACAGCCCTCAAGCGAAAAGTGTTACAATCACCCCCCGGTCTCCCTTATTTAAGTGTTTATGGTCTGAAAATTGTACTTGCTTGACCCCAAACCAGCATCATTAAAAACCTGATGTGGTCCTTGCATCAAAAAGTTAGTATTAATATTTTCGGCATATGCATGATAATGTAAGGTACTGCATGTTCACTCAATATGGCTATAATAATCAAATAAAGGTAAATCAAAAAGTAACATAAATAGACTAGGTTACAACCACAGTTATTTTATTTTGTCTTTTCTGTATAAAAATGAGGCTCATCCATTCAAATTCTGACTGAAGCTAAGGCGATATTTACAATTCACATTCTGCACAGGTGCACTGACCTATTCAAGAACTTCATGAAGGACTATGGATATGGACTCATCTAGAGAACTCACCAAATAAGGTATGGACTGGATTGAATTGCATGATGTAGGTGGGATTAGGGGAGACGATGAGGGGTAGGTCATGTCCATGTTTAAGACCTTTATGAATCAGGGCCTCAGATTAAAGCCCGACCCTTGGCACGAACAATAATCCACAGCTCCAGCGACGGGGGAATCCTCAGTCATGTAGGTCAGGACCATGAAGATCATATATACACGCTCCATGGGTTGCAGGTTCAATCCCATAACGTGTCAACAAGGCATGCAATAGAAAAGTATCTACCTTCGAATAATGCTGAAGATCAAATGTCGTCATATCATAGTGTTCTAATCCACTTGCATGATTACAGTATATACACTGCAGTAATGTTTGATGTAACAAAAAATAAAATACATGAAAAAAAAAAAAAAACAGCTATGTCATGAGTCGACATCAATATAAAGGAAACATTTGAGTAACATTATTGGATTCAGTCAACTTAAATCTATTCATTAAATATGTGTTCTGTAAATGTAACTTTTTAAAATGCAAACTCTATATACAGTCCTTGTTATTTCAGCTCTGTCCTGCGCAGAGATGAGTGAGCAGGCGTTGGTGCGAGTCTCTCCCTCCTCTCACTGGGCGCCCCGGCAGCGCACGGCCCTGCACCGAGCCGCCATGGTGGGGGACAGTGAGGCTGTGTCCGCTCTGGTCCGGGGCGGCTGTGCTCTGGACCTCCAGGACAAAGTGAGAAAAACATGGACTTACTGTATATTTATTTGTTAAAATGTGGATGTTATTTGTGTTTTAATACATTGTAAGTAAGTAAGGAAGGATCGGTCTCCTCTGGTCCGAAAATGAGTGCGTGGAACCATAAGCAGATTCTGGTCCACAGACCTCAGAGCCCTCACAGGGCTGTAAGGCTGGATCAGATCAGTAATGTAAGAAGGAGCCTGAGCATGTAAGGCTCTGAAAGTTAGAACCAAAATGTTTAAATTGATCCTGTAAGACACAGGCAGCCAATGAAGCTCTTTGAGAATAGGGGATATGTGAGTCCTCCTATTTGTGCAGGTCAGAATTCTCGCTGCAGAATTTTGCACTAGTTGCAGTCGAGACAGCTCCTTCTTGTTTAGACATGAACACAAACTGTTACAATAGTCTAAACGTGAAGACACAAAGGCATGGATGACATGCTCCAAATCGTCCCGTGACACCATTTTTCTGAATTTTGAGATATATTGTGTTTTGAGCAGGACGGTAACACAGCTCTACATGAAGCGTCGTGGCATGG
>OMNZ01035983.1:23151-34476 GCA_900303255.1 Lesueurigobius sanzi | reverse complement strand
TCCAACAACTCCGTACGGGTTGAGAGCGCGAGCGAGGGAGAGAGAAAGGAAGAGAGAGAGAGAGAGAGCGAGCGAGAAAGGAAAAAGATGCAGACTCGCGTGTTTAAAGTTTATGCTGGTAAAGCGTAAAAGTAAAACGGAGCAAATGGTTGATAGCCGACACATGGCTCAGTTGGCGGTGCTTATATGGAGTATGTCCGGGTACATCACCAGACTACACCACTGCGTAATATTCTATACTTTTTGGACAAGACGTTTGGAACATGAGTCAAACACAAAACCATATCGAGGCCCATCTCTCTCTCCTTTACACAGTTAAAGCTCCCCATTAAGGACATTTCTTTCACACACTGCACATTTGTCCTGTCTTATCAGCGGGCAGGCTGATCACAGTACGAGAGAGAAATGATCCCCGTGTAAGCACACACCCGCATGTCACGTATTGACAGGGCAGTGTTCGTTGTCATGGCGATGAGTTCGGCGAACAGCTGATTTTGGCCACGTGGCGCTAGTACACCTCTTTAGTTCGACGCAGAGACAGAGTATGTGAACACGACTGAACTAAAGCTGAAGTAAAAGCAGCTCCAACTAGAGCTATCTCAGGTCGGCCCAGAAGGCGCTCCAACGTGTGTGAAAACGCCCTGAGAGTTGTTTGAGGCTCCCATGTTGCCACTCTTCAAGCTACAAAGAGAAGAAACACTTACAGTACAATTGGCCTCCTTAAATACACTTTCACTCACCTGTGTATGGAGGTCAAGGGTCACTGACGTTACCAAACCAATTTTGAGTTCCAATAATTAATGCTAAAGGTATTAAAATCAATAAAATGCAAGGGTGCCTAAATTTATGCACATGCCTATTTTTGTTTAAATAATTCTGCACACTTTCTGTAAATCATGTAAACGTTATTTCACTTCTCAAATATCACTGTGTTTGTCTCCTATATGATATATTTAACTGGAATTTTTTATCCAAACAACCAGTGATTTATAAAGGAAAATCACGAAAATTTACAGGGGTGCCCAAACATTTTCATACCACTGTAAGTAAAGTCTTGGTCCTGTATCTGCACTTTTGCCTAAGTAATAATATTGAGTACCACCTCTGGACTACAGAGCAGCTCAGGATAATTTTCGGACACTTACGTTAAGAGGTTGGTCTCGTGGCTTTTAGTTCCCACAGATGAACTGAGGTTAATAATCAGACGCAGCACCTCCTTCCTGAGCAGGACCCTGCTGGCCGGTGTGTCTTCTTCTGACAGGGACTTTCCTCCTTTGCAACAAAAAGATGTGAAGCATTCAGTACATGTTTTAATAACAATAGTTTGAGACCGACCTAAAACCATGTCTGTGCTGTGACCACTGTCAGCTGATCCATGGGAGACCCCATCACTGCAAACAGAAACCTCTGTCAGGTTGGATGTGGGCACAGCCTCTATGTGTTTTGTTGGAGTAACGGTCCTGTCTGCATTAGGAGCCTCTTCAGATAAATCTAAAAAATATAAAAGCACACTTCAACAGTGTTTCCCAACCAAAGCGTTCTAGTGAAAAACAAAAAACACATCAGGTCCCATGGGAGATTAGCCAATTTCATCTGATTGGTATTCATAAGTGTGAAGTCAGTGTTCTTTGGTTCAACTAAACAGGCCAAGGTTTCACTCTGAGACTAAAATGTCATTATATTTTAATAAATGAACTTTTTGTGCCATTTTTCTTTGGTGGTGTGCCTAGTGATTTTTTTTATATAAAATATGTGCCATGGGTGACAAAGGTTGGAAAATATTAAAACAATATTAAATATTAATATTAAAACAACTTCATCATCATCAATCATTTGTTTGAAGGTAATTTTAAGTTCATACAGATTTGAAGTTTATAAAGTTATCCAACCTGGGTTGCTTGTGGGAGAGTCTCGGTCAAGCACACAGAGTGCAGCACAATACAGACAATTGCTATCATTGTGTTCTTGGAGACCAGTGTCCTCTAAGCCCAGCATCTCAAGTGGGTCTGTCTGACTGACTGCCACCCGCTCAGTGAAGTGGGGCCTCGCTGGCTGAGGTCCATCTGCATGGCCTGAGAAAGCATTGAAAGAAAGCTGTGTTAATGATACACTTGTGTGTAGTGTATGTGAGCGCGGCTGATGTCCAGACTGGGCCTCACCACTGTCTCCAGATAAAGATTTAGTAGAGAAGTCTTTGGAAGGAGGGCTTGACATTTTCTGGAAATATGGACTTTCCTTTACCTAAGCCAAAATCAAACGCTCATTGACTCTTGGTATATTATTTTCATAAAATATTATGGCAGTATTAGTTACCTGGAACATGCAGTTGATATCAACAGGTAAAGCAAGCCCAATATAATCGTCAGATGAGCCGGTAGACACTAAAGAGCGAACTGAAGAGGAGCGCTGCAGTGTGCTTTGGTTTATTGGACTCAGTAGATTCTCCTTGTCAAGAGATGCAAAACTCATAGCTTTAAGGAATCTAGAAATGAATACAGTTGTGCATAGGTTTGACTGTTACAGGTGAATGTAATGTACTTCACATTTGTCATACCTCTTTGAGGAGAGCCGTGAGTTCAGGCTGCCTGTGTTCATAGTGATGGCATCAGTAAAAAGGATGCCTTTAGATGGAGACACCAGTGCCTCACTATAGGACAAAGATGGCTGAATGCGCTGGTGTTGTAGCCTCCTGAGAGTGGCATATCCCAGGGCATCTCGAGGACTTGTGTAGGTGTAATGGGTACTGAATAATCGATGACTGCTGCTGCTCAGGGGAGTAACTGAGGGAGACCTGAGAGATTGTGTTCTGCGAGGCATAGTGTGGGATGATCCAGTAGGGACCAGAGAAGTAGAACCGGACTTGGGGATTGTTGGAGGGGGGGAAGATGGTGCAGGTGTCAAGTGCTGTGTGTGAGAGTTTGCCTGGTTGTTTATTGTACTGTTCAGACAGAGACAGTCAGTGCTAGAAGCAAGAGTTTCTCTGGAGTCACTGGAGGAGCTGCCACTGCTGTGGGCAGTGCCCATGTTCAGGCTATGGCTGCGGATCTTCAAACCATCAACATTCAAAGCATCTTTATTCAGTTCAGTGGATCTGTTTAACCCTCTTTCCTCAATGTTAGGAGTGTTTTCTTTTGCTACATCCATCTCTTCAGTTGAGTCTACTTTAGACAGTTTCTCATTTCTGTATAAAGGAAAAGAGTGGACTGATCCAAAAAGGTCAGCGCTTAAGTCATCAGTAGCATGTTGTTTGGCTTTAAGGGTTTTTCCTGTATGGGTGTTTTTGGGGTAGGGGGCACTCCAAGGCTTCCTGACGGGCAGAGACAGGGACTGGATGAGACGCGACCGTAGGCGACTCGAGCCGTGACCTGAGACTGAGCTGGGCTCTGTCAGTTTGCAAAGAGCTTTATCAGGAAACTCTCCAATCTCCAACCTCTCTTCGTTAAGTATAATATCTGCAAATCATTGTATGATATTAGCAGTATTTTTTTTATAGATTTTGTACATGCATTATTTAGTGGTACCTGGATGAGCAGACTCTCTGTCACTGTTGTGAGAACTGATGGACTCAGTGAAGTTCAGGGAGTAGGGTTTGAGATGTGCTTCAAACTCTTCTGGGTCGACTGGCCACAGGGTGCTGCGGCTGTGTCGCACAGAGTCCCAGCCCTCCCGCTTCAGCGCCTCACAGCCTGGTTTAGTTTTGCTCATCAGCCCTAGCACATACACACATGTCCTGCACAGAGAGACCCCGCGCCATCACTGAATCCGTATTATTAAATCAACATTCGTATGACATAACCTTTACCCTCTGATGGAGAGGACCTCGCAGTGATAAGCCAGAGCTACAATATCAGGAATTACACTCTCCTCCAGCAGCAGGTTCAGACCCCAATTTGTAGCACCAATATTACCCTGTTGGACAATCAGATACAATAGATAGTGGATTGCAATGATTTCAATGATTTTTAAATGTTTTTCTCACCAAAGCCCAAAGTGCAGCCTTCACTTGTTTGAGGCCATCCCATTGGTCCAAATTTGGGGAACGTACATGGTAACTGAGATCATATACCACATTCTGCAGCAAATTGAATTAAAAAAGTAAAATAAAATTTAAAAAATCAAAGGTATTTCCATTGTCTTTGAAGAACATTAAAATGCAAAGACATTTTAGTCCTAATTTAATCTTATATATACAGTATATACAGTACAAGTGCTTTGAGAAACACATGATTGTAAAGCGCATTGGTGCATTGCTAGTGTAAGCCATAATCAAACTGTGATCACAATACATTTACCTGAGTTTCCAGAAGTTGGCATCCAGATTTACTGTGAACAAGCTGACCATACAAATGTACAGGTAGGTAAACATGAGGCTTAGGTGTCCTGGCAGATGACACGAACAGATACATACATAAATCCTGCAGGTTTCTAGTTTATTGTTCGGCAGATGTGAATATGAATATTGTGTAGTTACCTCTGACTACTGCGCCGCACATAGTTATCTCCATTCACAGGCTTTCGATATGTGGTGAGTGCCTCATTCAGCTGTTCCTCAATGATGTCCACATACCTCAAATTGTATGACTGTACCACAACACGACAACACTAATATGTGCAATGTTCAAGTCATTTAAAAAAAGTGCAACACTGTTTACCCTTTTCCATTTTTCCATTTGGGTTGTAACAAAACCTTTTTCACTCAGATATGCAAAGCCCTTGGGAATTGACAAAAATCTGACGGAAAGAGAGGTGTTTAAAAAAAAAAGACAGCAACTTAAAAGCGCTTTTAAATAGGGGGGAATATACCTCAGCAAGAGGAGAAGACCATTGTCCCCCAGATGAGTGAGTGCAGGTTTCATCTCGATCAGTGCATGGAGGTTAGCCTAAAGAATGACAGCTCGGTCACACCAGTGCACCACTAATGATACACACATAAGCCGTCATCACCTTATCTCCACAGGCTTCATCCAGTATGTCCAATGCCTCCAGTGAAATGGCCTTATTGCGGTCGTGAAGCTGCGTGGCCAGGAGCTCAATGCCCCAGCTACTGAAGAACTCGACATTGGCCCTCAGCAGAACACGCAGGTGCTTTGTGGCGTATAACCTACAAGACTGTTCAAGAATACAAAGGTTTTAAAACATTACAGCAAATGTGGGTTATTCTTTTTTTAGATTTCCCCTACGTCCGTAGCAGCTGTGAGGATTTTGGAGAGAATAATGCGTGCAAGTCCGTCCCGACTGTAGTTCAGAGTGGTGACTGCGAGCTTCAGTAGGTGCTCTTGATTCTTCACAGTACACAGGTTCAGCAAACTAACGCAAAAGACAAAGTACTAATATTTATTGAACATAAAATACATTCACTTTTAAATGTTGCGTCAAATATTTACCATTGGAAGACGCTGCACTTTTCAAGCATTTTGACCCCATTTGGGTAGGCAGACAGGGTGCCCAAGAACAGGAGGTAGTACTGGCTGAGTGTAGTTAAAAGACTATTGTTTTGGTCAGTTTTGGCCACCATGTTGGAGACTAACCACTGGACAATGTCTCTCACCAAATCTTCAAGAAAGCCCTCACCCTCCTGAAGAAATAGAAAAGGTTTCTGTACAGTGTCCTCAAGTAATATTGGCAGCCTTAGTGAATGTGAAAATTAATCCATTTTATTATTGTTGGGACAGTGCATGTTTACAAACACACATAAGACACATGCATGTAAACACGCCACTCCGCATTGTGGCCTTGGGCTGATTTCCATCCGTTGTCCCACACTCGTGCACACAAACACACTCTCATTCATCCTGATCTATTGTACATGGTTTAGTGGTAGAGGGTAAACCAGAGCACCTGGAGGAAACCTACGCAGACACGGGGAGAAACATGCAAACTCCACACAGAAAGGCCCTGTCCTGGCCCGGGATCGAACCTGAGACGCTGTGAAGCACGAGCGCTAACCACTGTGCTACCGTGCCGCTGTGTCTTTTCACTCTTTACACTTACACTCAAAAAATATTTGCAAAAATACTCTGCTAATTATGAAAAAATAGTTCGAAGTACTACGATTTGAATACCAAAACCAAAGCAGAACAAATGGTGAGTGTCTGTAACTTCTGATGAGACTGGAGAAAACATGATGAACATTTTGGGACCAATCCTTTGTATTGTATTAGTTCTGATGACTTGATTTTCGTCATGTTTTTACTTGGATTCCCGTCTTTATTTGCAAGTGTTTCTTTCGTATCATTTTTTTTTTCCAGAAAGTTTAAAAATATATATATTCTCAATGGCACATAAGCAAAAAGAGGTTTCTACACACTGACTAACTTAGTTTTTTCGACATCAAGAGCAACTTTTCAGAGCTGAGACATTCATCAGGCAGATTGGTGCTAATAGATCTGGTGATCCCATCCCCTAGTTCTTTATGTATTAAAACCTCATTTAATCATACAATACAATAAAATATATAACAAAACTTTACAATAAAAAATAAGTGAGGCAAAAAAGCAACTGGACAAGTCCAGTTGCTTTTTACCATTGGACAAGTCCAGTACCATTGGACAAGTCCAGTTGCTTTTTTGCCTCACTTATTTTTTATTTTGAACTACCACCTGGATGACTGAGAATTTGCACCAGAAAACTTTAAAATGGCATTTGCATTTGTATTTTTTTTAATTATAAATAATTAATAAACACCTAAATATATTTATTACTCAGTCCATGAATAAGTTAAATTTAACCGGACATAGGGTTTGAAGAGTGTTACTAAAGTATATGTTTATGTGGTTATTGGAACTATATGTCTTATAAATGATACATAATACATGTACAAGTGCTTGAAAGTGTGTAGTCACCAAATGTATTACAAACATGAGAGAGAAAAAAGTTCTATTACACAATAAACATTTTATTCTATATTTTGATCTGTTATTACATAATGGGTCTTTTTGCAAACAGCGCATGTTACATTCAATTGCTCTTGATGTCCAATATTTATTTTTTCTAGGAAAGCAGTGTGCGGGACTCTGTTACTCGTCTCCAACAAACCTGCTTGCAATAATCAATGTGCTAATTTTTCCTTTTCGAGGTAAATGACATTGAAAACACCCTTCGCCCTTTATCTTGTCATATTTACCAGGATGCCAGTATAAACCATTTTGACTCATGTTGCTGTGACCGTACCTCTTCAGACTGCATGAGGAACTCGATGAACTGGCAGCCAACAACAGTGATCTGTCTCGCTTTAGGATTGTCCAGTACCAGGCCACTGAAAAGATTGCTACTCGGCTTGTAGAAAATAAGCAACCGACGCGCAAATCTGTTAAAACACAGTCAAGAAATCACTGAGAGGTCTAGCCATTACCTTTTATTTAGGTATAACTCTAACTCTACTTACATGTGCATTTGTTCATCTTTATTGCTTCGAAGACTAGCATTTGGCCACTGTAAAAAAAAATTAAAATCTTTTAAAGAACGGTGACAAGCTTTCAATAACACATTATTATGAACAAAATGCTACCTTTAAAATGGTTCCAATCAGACTCCAGTCCCAGTCGAGGCTCTCCTGGTGGCTGAGGATGTGGCTTTCCTTCAGGGTCGTCATCAAAGCATCCTCTGTGTCCTGAAGAAACAGAAAATTACATCCCAAAATTAATAGTGTCACCAATGACTTTTGGCAGGGCACACAGAAAACACTGTTTTCCATTGTTAAGCCCAGGAGTCTGCAAACTTTTGGATACAAAGAATCAATTTTCATATTTAGTAATCATAAATTACTAAATTTAAGTTTTAATGAGGATTGGCTCCAGATTTGACCAGGAGAGTATGTCCTAGCCTGGAATAAACTGGGCAAGGTAAGTTTAACTGTACAATACAATTTGTCCACAAAGTCATTTAAAGTGCTTTACAGAGTAACAAGGATGTGTTCGAAGTACACATAAAACATAAATAATCATTATATATTTGAATTAAAAGTATGAATAAAATAGCATTTGAGTTGTCATATTCATCACTAAATAGCACCATTTTCAGCCTGGATTTGAGGCCTTGTCTCTCTCACATCTTCAGGAAGACTGACCCAGATTTCTGTTGCACAAAACAGGAATGCCTTTAGTCTTACCAAAGCATTCAGTCCCCCAGCAGTTGATTATAAGTCAACACTTACGGTAAGCTGCAACCAAATAAAAAATATGAATATTAACTACTAATAATATAAATAAATATAAACATATTCTGATGGGAAGTTTCCCGATAAGATCTATTGGGTACTGGAGAGGAGAATCCGACTTCCGACTGATAGTCGAACCTCAGATTTAGGAGGAGCAGTGTGGTTTTCCTATCGGTCGCGTCACACTGGACCAGCTCTATATACCCTCCATCGGGTGCTCATCAAGGGAGTTCGTCCAACCAGTCCACATGTGTGTTTGTGAATCCCTCATGGTGTCCTGTAGGGGGTGCTAAGAGGCCCCCTGCTAATGGCTGTCTGTTCCCTGTATGATCGCAGGTTTGTTCGCATTGAGCAGCAAGTCAGACTTATTCCCAGTGCACGTTGGTCTCCGCCAGGGCTGCCCTTTGTCACCGGTTCTGTTCATTACTTTTATGGACAGAATTTCAAGGCTCAGCCAGGGGCCAGTGGGGGTCCGGTTTGGGAACCAGAGGATCTCATCTCTGCTGTTTGCAGATGATGATGTTCTGTGGCTTCATCAAATCACCTTCAATGTGCAGTGAAGCAGTTTGGGTGTGAAGCAACTGGGATGAAAATCAGCATCTCCGAATCCGAGGTCATTGTTCTCGACCGGAAAACTCTTGAGAGTCTGCCTCAAGTGGAGGTTCTTTTTTACGAACAGGGGACAGTTGGAGCCAGTTTGAAGCCAATTGGAGTGTGTAATTGATGGAGATCTCGCCAGCATACGGGATTGTTCCCAGAAGCCGGAAGTGCCAAGTGACTTACATGTAAACTTTTTGGCCCCTCTTCCTCTTTAACTCACTACTGGAAATAGTGTCGTTAATATGGCCCTCAAGTGCTAGTCTTACCCCATGGTCTTACCACACACTACACCATCCGTTGTTTTGTCTTCTAATATCTTCAACATTATTTAAGATATTAACAAAAATAACTGACCAACAGGGGCCTTCTTTCATCGAGGTTGGCTGCAGGGCCTGGTTTGATTGACAGCCTGCCCTTGTTGCCGTCCGTGGGTTCACCCCGTGTGACAAGTGAAGGGCACCTTCAAGAACTTCACTCCTAATTGGCTCTGCGGTTGCCATGAGAACGTACGGCCCATACCAAATATGGAAGTGTTTCCAAAAAAGCAACATGGCAGCAGTTCACATGCAACCAGGAATTCAACGCAGAACGCAATGGGGAAAGTCACGTGGGCTATGTCCATCTCTTTAATGCACCAGTCAGGGTCGGTTTCTTCCCTCACATAAAGCGTAGTAAATTGTACAAAACCTAAATAAAAAATGAATTGTTTGGAACTCAAATGAGTGGTACCTTGGTGATAAAAATGTCTTTCTGAAGTCCGCTTTGCTGGTTGCGAGTGTAGTGTGATGCCCCCGATGTACGCAGGATGTGGTCCAAATACAGACTAGAGGGTTTAGGTTTAACTTTTTTTTTTTCATGAAAACATTTCATATTATTCACTGCAGCACTTGCCCGTCTGAAATGGAAGAACACAAGATGTTCACGCAATTGAAAAGCAGCTTTGAGGGTACAGAGATAATACTTACAAGCGCTTGTCATGAGGGATGTCAAAAGAAGCAGCAACATTGACGAGGTTCGGTAAGCAGTGCAGGTGCAGGCTTTGGCTATGTGGAAGGATACGGTTGGCCTAAAAGGGGAACAAGGTCACAAATTAAAAAACAAAAAAAACTAAATTAAGATATGGTACAGTTCACACTTACCATATTAAGCAGCTCTTTTAGTAAAATTGTAGCTCGTATAGATATAATATCATCACTGCTAGCAATAACTTCCACCAAACCCTACAAAAACCGTTATCGCATTTTAAATAGTTGCATATACAATATTATTGAGATTTACTATTGATTATGTAATGGGTTGATTTGGGTAGTATTCCCACCTCTAACAAACCACTCTTGATGAAAGCGGACAGCACAAAAGCCAGGTAGTTGTGCATCAAGTCTGGTCTACAAAAACATTTGAAAATGAATTTGCTAATTTCCCCAAAATGGACAAAATGACTTTGTTTGTTATTTTAACCTTGAGCATGATCTGTGTGGGAGGAGCGCTTTTGCTTCAGAAGCCACAAATCCTTCAGACAATCTCCAGATATCCTGAAATCTGCTCGGGTCTACAATGGAAATTGAATAAATTAATTCTATGTAATTTGAAAGGTTTAACAAGTTGTAGGTTTACTACTGACCAACACTGTTTAAAGCTTCCATGAAATTCATGCTGGGCAAAGGGATTGTTAAATGAAAAATGTCATACAAAACCTCTAGCAAAGCTTTCTGAAAGACAAAATATAGATGTTAATGTATAATGATAAATTACCAGTGACAAAGTAACAACAAAACAAACATACCCGCACTTCCATATTTGGTATACACAAGAGGCCGATCAGGGACTGGATCCCAGTGCTGCCAGACTTACAGAGGTTAATAATACCTA
Source organism: Lesueurigobius sanzi (assembly GCA_900303255.1). NCBI lineage: Eukaryota > Metazoa > Chordata > Actinopteri > Gobiiformes > Gobiidae > Lesueurigobius > Lesueurigobius sanzi. The sequence goes on along the minus strand of OMNZ01035983.1, from coordinate 23,852 downwards.
CAATGTCAACAGGTGAAGCATGAATGACAAGTAGGAAAGTAGGGCTGGGTATCGTTTTGGATACCAGTTTAAGGATACTTGGTTTACAATACCGGTACCTGAACAATATTTTTTTCTATACCTATACTAAATCATTTGTCATCTACACAAAAAATCTGAGCTGTTCTGACGAGTTAAGATTTAGTCGCTCATTTGACCTATATCGTACCACTTGTTCTAGGGTGTTTTTGACTTTCAATAGATTTCTACTTAGAATGAGCAAAAATTGTCATGAAATTAACCAAATAATCTAGATGACAGTATCGTAGGCAGAAATTCTTCAGTCTTCATCTGTACTCTGTAGTTGAAATGTAGGACGTTTCGATCTTACTCCAAAGATCGTCATCAGCTACTGAAGGTCTGGACACGCTGTGGGTTTATAAAGCTAGTGAACCAGCAGGAGGAGTCAACCTCTAGGCCCCTCCTCTCTAAATGTTAAAGGTAAAGTACTTAATGAGGGTCCATTGTCTCCCTGAGCTCCTCTCTAAGTCGTTGATAGAGGAGCTCAGGGAGACAATGGACCCTCATTAAGTACTTTACCTTTAACATTTAGAGAGGAGGGCCTAGAGGTTGACTCCTCCTGCTGGTTCACTAGCTTTATAAACCCACAGCGTGTCCAGACCTTCAGTAGCTGATGACGATCTTTGGAGTAAGATCGAAAT